>JAEIFV010000685.1:0-171859 GCA_018904265.1 Lordiphosa collinella
TTTCAGTTACGTACGCGCTATTCTCTGTACCTGTGAAGTGCTGCTCAACGTTGCGACCGATTTGCTCCCCATAATTTATTGTTTTCCTTATAACTCGACAACCGTTTCAGTCTTTACCATTTCTTTGAGAATCGAAGAAGGATGGCGATGGCAATAAATTAAATTTGATCTGCCTGCGAGTATAAGTTTTTGTCCCATACACGTCAAACCTCTATCTCTTTACCATCTCTGAGATCTGTTTGCGTATACGGGCAGACGGACATGGCGAGATCGACTCGCCTGTTGATGCTGATCAAGAAGAATATATATACTTTTTATTGAATCGGAAGTAGCTCCCTTCAGGCTGTTACAAAATTTTTTACAAACGGCTTTATATTTAACCATGAATCGTCTTACAAACGATCCAACGATTGCAAATTATTGAATTTTATTACATCAAAATGCATTCTGTGTTGAAGAGATTCATCGCGCGCTTCTTCATGCACATAGTCATGGCTCAATGGGTACGTAAATAAGCAGAGGCCCTTGAATCTCAGCCAGAAGCGTACCTGAGCTACCAATGCATTCAGAAAAGTCACAGACTGGTGCGGTTTATGGGCTGGGTGGCATCACATTGGACCGATACTTCTTCAAAGATGATGCGAATGTGCGCATCTTTTTCTTGTAGACCCGAGGCGCTACCGTGAGGTGATATCCAACTTTTTTGCCCAAATGCGAAAATGACTGCATGACATGTGGTTTCCCAACAAGACGGTGCCACATTGGCATGTGCATGCGCAACAATGGATTTATTGAAGGCGAGTTCGGTGAACATTTATTTCACGTTCGGGACCGGTCAATTGGCCGCCTAGATGTTGCGATTTAACGCCTTTAGAACTATTTTTTGTGGAAATTATGTCGGTAAAGTTCGCGTAACTATACGCAATATACATGTACCAAAAGGTACATAGAGTATAATATAAGTTTGTGCTAGCCGCGCCGTCTGTCTGTCCGTATGAACGCACTGATCTCAGAGATAATAAGAGATAGAGTTTTGACAATATGGGACATATGCTTCTTACTTGCAGGCCAGATCAACTTTATTTTCAATTTTTGCCACACCCCCTCCCGCCCCCACGCAAATTGGTAAAAACGTCATATCTCCCACAATTTAATAGATAGAAGGTTCGTTACTTCTGAACATATTTAGTAATCAGGATTATTTATCGATCCGTCGAAGGAATGGTAAAGATCGCATGAACGGCTGTCGAGTTATAAGGTAAACAAACAATTAGGGCAGCACAGGTCGCAGCGGTGTTGGGCAGCACTTCACAGGTCCAGATTATGTATGATCTGGCTTCACCGACTTTCTTTCTTGTTTTTAACTTTCCTATAGCTCTTAAAATCACCCGCTACTTGGTGGCAGATCAAGTTTATTTTTTGTACCACCCCTCCGGCCACACCAATTTGGAAAAAAACTTCTTTATCATGGTTTGCAGAATCAGTTCATTCGTTCCTTTAATACATACTAGCTAGAATAGAGTCTTGGGTTCTTATGAGTCATAAGAGCTATTATATTTTTATATAGAGCATGCTGCATGTCAGTATAAATATTTTAGACCGTTGAATCTTTCTCTATATACACGTCTTCATGATAATCCTAAAACCCCGCCCCCTACCCCCACGACCGTTTTGGTTAATACTTCCTATTTTCCTGTCTACAATTGCCGTCTATTATTAAATCTTCCGCAATAATCAGGCAAATCAAAGAATTGCAAATTTCGCTATATTATTTTGGACCGTGTAATCTACAGCTTCCATTTACCATGCCGGCATTGTAATGTAAAGCACTAGCGCTTTCATAAATACTTATAAAGGTTATTTTGCAAATTTCGCGATTTTGGACCTTAGAAACCTTCGCGGGCAAGCGTTGCCCAAAGTTTTGGCAATCGGATGAACGTTGGAGTTTTGAAATTTCGCGGTTTTATGACCATTTTCCGGCCCATTTCTTCAATTTAGATACCTTTAGATACCGGGCAAGCGTTCTCCAAAGCTTCATCAAAATCGAACAGTTTTCAAATTTCGGTTTTTGGACCGTTCCGCAAATTTTCCAACTTAGAAGTAACCTTCCCTGGGCGGCTTCAGCCATTCCACATTTTTTTTTGACTCGCAGAATAATACAATGAATAGATCGGACATACTCTGCGAAAACAAAAATGATACATGTCGGGTCTTTGTGAACTGCATTTTTGCATATTTTGAATACCCGTTGCGTCCGTTGAGCTATTTGAATCGCAGTACGTTGAAGTGGTGGTTCGAATCACAGGTAAATTCTTATTTTGTATTTTCTACTCTATCGCAGGTCCTGCAACTAGCCTAATGTTCAGTCCACTCGATGCGCTTACTTTGTTTTTGGAGACAATGCGCCTTGGTTCAAGGAACATAGAAATGATTGCAAGCACATTGAGTCAGAACGAGTAAGCTATTTGCTTCGCACGAGTAATAATATGAACAAGTTTCATAACACCAGTCAAAATAAGCCTTGTGCCAGCAATGGACGCCTGACGATTTACATTCACAATATGTAGTAAAAGCATGCCCGCAAAACGGTTTGTATTTAATTTGTTAAATCTTAGGTAAACTGAACTTATGGAATTTTCTCAGTTAAATCCGGCCCCGTTGAAAAATCGGAAAAAAAATGGCAAACTGGAAAAATGCTGAAACCGAATCCTAAGATAATGATTCGATGGAGACACAGAGATCATTTGATTGGAAATGAACATTTCTGCCCAGATCAGCAGAATCATCGTCCTGCGGGAGTTTTGAAGGAATTTTTTGGTCAAAATTTGCAATAAATTTCAAAATCATTAACAAACTTCTTGCCTTTTTTAAAACATTAATGATTTTTCTCTAAAATCTTTGTATTTTATCTTGAAACTAGAGAAGAGTATCAAAAAGAACAATAACTTGACTGTAGTCGGCAACTAACAAATGTCGAGCTGTAACGGTTTATGAAAACTGTTGGGCGACTTGCAAAGTGTCTTCATAAATCAGTCAACGCTCTCGGGCTCAGCTGTCAAGCGGAGATCACTTGCGCTTGGGTTCAGCGGTAATTACTATCTCAGTGGTCTCTGACTCCGCACACACACAAACACAAACTCACACATAGGATGCCCAAGTTGACTGCTGCTGCTGCTGTTGTTGAGTAAAAGTTTGTTGGCCCTCAAATATAAAGAAAAAAACCAATACCGCATAAGAGACATTTGACTGCGTTTGCCATATGATTTTGACCAGCCAGCCCAGCGATTTGGTCTCTGTAAGGAGTCAGCTGTTATAATTGTTGCTAAAGGGAAAAGTTTTGCAAGTGAAAAGCCACAGAGGGAATCATAGATGCACACATGTGGAAAATTACCAATCGAGGCAGCAGTAGAGCATATACAAGTACATGGAGATGTGTTATGAGTTGTCAATATATAACTTAAGTATTGGTAATAGCGTTGGCAACAACGCCCATTTGAGGAAGGCGAAGTCAGTTTCTTAAGCTGAGATATCAGACAGGGCTAATAGTAGTAATAAATATATGAAAAGTAGCCTTTCTGAGTTCTCATATTTGCTTTTGACAGACAACTCAAAGGAAACTAAGCTATTATTCAGGCATATGGGAACTCAGACAAATGAAAATACAGCTTGACTTTTAAGTAAATGCACCAAGTGGGAAACATGGTTCAGTGGTAGTTGCTCAGCTACTCATTATCGTTCTTTATCGTCTTAGGTTTCTGTGTCTTATTTGCTCAGTTTTCCACTTATAGATGAGTTTGTTCGTTTTTATTCCAGAATCTTTATAACGAAGGCTGCAAGCCGGTCCTGAACCAAACCCCTAAAAATCGGGTAGTTTAGGTGCATCGAAACGGACCATAAGCCGAACTTTTTTATGTTATGACTTCTCGAACCTGAACTCGAACCGGATTTCATGTCTTTTTAAAACGGTTTTGTTCAAAAAATTTAGTCAGTTAAATCGTTTGCCTTTTGAAAATAAAAAAGAGAACAGGCCGTTCCCCAACATGTAATACCCCAGTTAAGAGTCTTAAAAAGCCTGACTTTAGCCTTAGGGGAAAGGCCACTCTCTGGCCGAAGTAACCAGCCCATCTTAAACGGGCAAAGCCACTCACTCGGTTAACGTGAGGTCTCCAGTGAGCCTCCTGTCCAGTGTAACACTAACATACGTTATGGTGTCCTTATGGGCAATTCGAGCTCCGTTCAAAGTTAGTCGAGAAGTATTGCCCCTACGAAGTGTAAGTAGCATGCTGTCTTCTCCACATTAACACCTCTATTCCATCGTGAGGTCCAACATTCAAATTCGTCGAGAAATTCCTGAGCTTTTCTAGAGGCAGATCTGCGACTGTTGCTTGAAGCCAAAAAAGACAGTGTCATCGGCATAGGTGGCAGTAAGTAAACCTTGTATATCAACATATGGAAGATCAGCAGTATACACTGCGTACAAAACAGGGCCAAGAACACTTTCCTTGCGGGACACCAGCTCGAATAGGACGTAACAAGGACCGCTCTTCACGCACTTCAACAAAAAGCTCTTTCCTTGTATAAAAGAAATTTTATCGAACGTGTTTCAAACAAAAACTAAATTAATTTGACCCAGAAATAATTTTCAATCTCCTGTAATTTATATGGTTGGTTTTGGACATCTATTTTATTTATAAATTATACCAAATTAATAAAAATTTAAAATACGTTAAAAAATAAATATATCAGTTCCGTACTTATGGTATGAACCAACTCTGTTTTTGTTGTAATCGAACTCGACTTTCGGACTAGACTTTCGAACTGAACGAAATCTCTCCGAAGTTTTGGGGACCCCCGGATTTACTAGCGATTTGCAAAAGAGTCCCCTACACCCCTAATAAGTCTCCACAGACACACCGGGAATATCGGCTTCAATGTATACATCAAACCTCATGCCAGACTCTATCGAAGACTTGGCGTATATCTAAAAATACTGCCGAACAGCATTTCTTTTTCTCAAAAGCCATGGAGGATATGATTAACGATTCTGTGAACCTGTTCTACTGCACTGTGACGGCTGCGAAGTCCAAACTGATAATCTGGAAGCGCACTCTCAAAAGGGTCATTAGTCAAAAGCCTTGCTAAAAGAAGTCGCTCAAAAATCTTAGAGAAGGTAAGCAGGAAACTAATGGGGCGATAAGAGTCTACATTATGTGGGTCTTTGTCCTTTTTCGGTACCATGACCACCAAGGCACGTTTCCAAGGGCTTGGAAAATGACCAACTTCCAAAAAAGCGTTAAACAGCCGACATAATAAGGAAATTGCCTCATTTGGGAGAGATTTGACTACCTTTCCGTCAACGCATCCAATCCAGGGGCTTTGCTAGGCTTTAATCGCTCTATCTGTTCTTTGATCCTTCCTTATTAATCGGACGTACATGGTGGACCAAATGCGAGACCAAATCGCGATATGGTGATCTGCTCTTCGTGGCGGGTAGCAAAATCAAAGGGCGGGAATTTATCTCCAGATCACAAGCAAAGGCATCCGCAATAGCGTCATCAGAATGAGCCCAAGTGCTGTCGTTGCAACGGAGGAGTTTCTGCGGAGAGGCTGGCTTTTTTAGGTTTCGGGTACATTTCCATAATGCAAAGCCATGGTTGGGTCTGGGTCAATGGTGCTAAGCTTTTCCACTAAGAATTCTGACTTGGCAGTGCGCAGGACACTCCTTAGTTCCGCAGTGGCAGTCTTCCATCTAGCAAGATCAAGAGGGTCCCCATCCAGATGCGCCGCAATGAACTCTTGCGTGGCGTGCCAAAGCAACAATTTCAGGCCAGGACGATGGAGGCACACGAAAGGTCGTAACTATAGGACCAGCAGCAATATGGATTTTTCGACAAAGCTATTTGCTACACTCATAAAAAATGTCCCAAATTAACCCTTAAAGTTAGAAATTCGCCTTGAAATCCGTCCTAAGGCGACTCACCCTAAAATTGAGAAAAATAATTTCTAAATATTATGGGAAGCTTTTCTTAACCAAAGGGCTACTTTTCTTATAACTAGAATCTCTTTCTGAATCATAGAAACTATTTTCTTAAAATAAGAAATTTTTTTCAATATAGAGACTAGTTTTTCTTAAAATAGAAAGGTATTTTCTTAAAAGCAGAAAAATTGTTTAAGACCACCGGTTCAGGTCACCACCGGGTCCACCCCAATGGCCACCTCCGGGTCCACGTCCACCACCGGTTCGGGTCCAAATACACCACCGGTCCAGGTCCAAGACCCACCACCGGTTCAGGTCCACCACCGGGTGGGTCCAGATCCACCATCGGTTCCAGATCCTCCATCGGGAGGTGCAGATCCACCACCGGATGGTCCAGATTCTCCACCGGATGGATGGGTGGTCCAGATCCACCACCGGGAGGTCCAGAACCACTACCGGACCGGGTTCAGATCCTCCACCAGGTGAGGTGGTCCAAATCCACCACCGGGTCCAGATCCAGTTCGCCACCACCGGTCCAGGTCCAAGTCCACCACCACCACACCACCGGTCCAGCTCCAGGTCCAGGTCCGCTTCGTTCGAACAACATCCCAGCTAAAGCTTTGATTAATTTTTATTAAAAAAATAAAAACTTTCCGGGACTGACTGGGACTAGAACCCATGACCTTCGTGCGCGCAACGACGGCGGCCGCTTAGATTCGGTTAGGCTATTTCACAGCGTTGAAGTGGCCCGTCTGAATGGGCTACTTATATTTTTGCACTGGAGCAAAAATTTCTGAAATCTAACGCCTTTTTTCCAAAAGCAATGGCTACTATCGCCATATTTTCAAGAAAATTAGTTCCAGAAAATTTTTCTGTTTTTAAGAAATTACAGTAGTCTCTTTAAGGGCTACTATTTTCTAAAATTAAAGGTTTATTTTTCCCTATTTTTAAGAAAAAGACTTTAGCAAAATGCGCCCTAATTATCAGAAAAATTTTGTCTTTTTTTTTTTTTTTTAATTAGTTTTTTTTTTAAAATATTTTTTTTGTCTTTTTTTTTTTTTTTAGATAAAATTTTTTTTTTTTTTTTGTTATTTTTTTTTTATTAATTTTTTTTTTTTTTATTTTTTTTTTTTTTTTTTTTTTTTTTTTTTTTTTTTTTTTTTTAAGGTATCAATCGTATCAGGGGAGTTAATACAATAGTGAACGTCATCAGCAATTACGTCAACCTTGTCCTAAATCGTCTTATATCTGAGCCCCTTGGTAGAAGCCTGGGCTTGCTAGCCACCGTGTAAGCAGTTACACAAAAATACACTGGTAAAGGGATGTGATCAGAGGATAAGTCTGCGCATTCCGAAATGACAAAATGGCTGCAAGGAATTCCCAAGTAGACCGCAAAGTCAATAGCTGAAGGGAGACTGTTGGCATTTCCCGGAAAGTGGGTAGGGGCACCTGTTGCCAGAATCTGAAATCCAGATCCAAAAACTCGCGTCATTAACGCGTTACCTCTGGAACAGGATCTCCTGCAACCCCAGAATGGATGATGGGCATTCCAATCACCACCAGCCATAAATCAACTGCCCAAAGTGACAAACAAACGGGAATATTCATTAGAAGTCCTCTTAAAGATCGGATAATAAATGGCCGAGTTATACAAGTTATAAAAAACGTTGCATACTTTTTGGCGTCACATGCGCTGTTCGCTTACATATTGTTGAAATGTTCACATTAATGTTAATGCTCTGTTAACTTTCATAAAGGAAGGCTATACAACATTAATTCCCCTGAGTAACGGATATATCGAAGTCGGGCAGAACCGACTTTATCTTACGCTCACGTTTTCTAAAAGCATTCTACGCTACTGGCTAGGTTTGGTTAGGTTTGGTTAGGTTTGGTTAGGTTTGGTTAGGTTTGGTTAGGTTTGGTTAGGTTTGGTTAGGTTTGGTTAGGTTTGGTTAGGTTTGGTTAGGTTTGGTTAGGTTTGGTTAGGTTTGGTTAGGTTTGGTTAGGTTTGGTTAGGTTTTTAGGTTTTTAGTTTGGTTAGGTTTTAGGTTTAGTTTGGTTTGGTTAGGTTTGGTTAGGTTTGGTTAGGTTTGGTTAGGTTTGGTTAGGTTTGGTTAGGTTCGATGAGGCTTGGTTCTGCCTCAAATTAGGATCCGCGATTTTTCCCTATTTTTAACTCTTCCAAAAAAATCAAGCTTTTATAAAGCATTTACTTTTTTTTAGCTGTCATTTTTGTACACTATTTGTACAAACATTTCATACATTTTTCACACAATTAACAAGTGCAAAACGTTCACACACTTTAAATCTATTTTGTCTTATATTTTGACCGCGTTGGTTAAGTGCTAAAATTTTTGGTAATGTCACTCAAAAGACAAAGTCGTAATCTGTCCTCCTTCCGTACACTGGATCCCGGCCATCATGGTGATTTTGAGGAGAATCCCTGCAAACAGGGCATTTTGCGCAGTGCGTACTGTCGTCGCTATCGCGAGAAGTTGAGCAATAGTCGCCAATTGAACATTGTCCAAAGCCTGTTGATCGTAGTGGGTGTGGCCACGTTATTGACCCTACTTGTGCTGCGAAGCACAGAGGTGAAGATAACGAACAAAGACAATAAGCAGGTGGAGTCCTTGTGGTCGCTATGGACGGATGCTACCAATTTCCTGGGTCTGGGTCAACTCCCCGAGTTGCAGGAAGAAGCTAAAAAGGAAGTCCGGAAGAAGGAAGAATCACCAGCTCGCTCCCTTTACTGCCAACAGCGGCTGGACACAAAGCGCATATTTCAACTGATCGGCAAGCGGGTTTTGAATCAGGACCAGGCACTGTCGCGTATGGAGCGTGCTGTGGCCCACGAACGACCATTCCGTTCGTTGGCCTTGCTCGGTCCGCCCGGCGTGGGCAAAACGCTGACCGCAATGACTCTGCGCCAGCATTTCCCCTGGCCGGAGAACGTGCACACCTACTCCTGGAGCACCTATGTGCCGGATGAGGTGCGCAAGTTTCAATTGATACGGCATTTTGTGGATCAGCTGACTGACTGCGGCCAGAATCTGCTGATACTGGATAATCTTTCCACCTGCGACTACGGCATTGTGCCCATTTATAATCGCCTGATACTGGAACAAGGGGACGACAGGCCGAACCGCAACCAAAGTGTTCTGGTCTTGTATATCTTCAATCTGGAGACGGAACACTATTGGGATCAGTTCGAGTTGCTGCAGCAACTGCCGGTGGACACCACCATTGTGAACTTTCGCCCATTTGGCCGGGACGAGCTAATGGACTGTCTGCAGCATGAGCTCAAGATGGAGCACCGTTCAGTGGGAGAGACTACACTTTGGCGCATTCTCGATGAAGCTTTGGACGATGTCTATGCCACAGGCTGCAAGCGATTGCGCCAACTGATACTGGAGCATGGGTTGCCAGAGATCGACTGAGATTATGGTGAAATTTTATATTCCTTTGAAAACTAAACACTCCCTTTGGGGTACCAAACCGTTCTCTTCTGTTCGTTTCCATTATTTATGGCATTTGGTGAATCAGCCATGTCGACGCACACAGCGTGAGATTGTTTATGCTTTATCCTCCTCCCCTCGATGCAGTTTGGGGAAAGGAGCTGCTGCTGCTGCTGCTTCTGTGGCCATCGTAATAATATTTTTGCCTTCGTCCATTTGCCAACCATCCGGCTGAACCGCTGCTGTCATCGCATTATTATTCCGCTTCGACATTTTCTGCTCTTTTTCTTTGGCTGCTTTACTATTATTGTGTTTCTTTGATTTCGTTTTTCCCCCTTTTTTTGTCTCTCTAGCCATAAATGGTTCATAAAATTTTATATACTCATCCATAAAGGAAACGGTTTGCTCTACATTTTCACTGAATGGAATTGGACAACCAGCGACAGAGTTGTAACTTTTGTCAGGAAGTCAGTGGTAATGCAACTTTCAATAGTTTCGATTTGAAATTAAACTAAACATAAAATTTAACTAGAGCTAGACGACGTTTGGGGGGGCTACAAAATATAGCCAAGAATAAAACTTATCAAACTCTTCTTCTGACTTAATTTCGAATTGTGGGTTGTGATACCAGAAATCTTCGATAAATTACATGAAATGACATTGTACTTTACAAGAATATTTGCTTATTAACAAGCAATCACCTCATTTTTAAATGATATTTTATGTTGTTGGTGATATAGAGCACCGCGATCCATCTTGATCTATTGTGCCCCCTACTGAGTTACAATTCCCATAGCAGGCCAATTTCCTAGCAGCCCAATGTCAGGATTTCCGTGGGTTCTAGGTTACTTATCTTGTTGGAGTGTAAGCTGTGCTCCCCAAAACTGTGGAATCTGCGCCTCGTTAGAGGAGAGGAGTCCTTTTCTTCACAATGTCTACATAGTTGGGTGTTTGTTATTCCCAACTTGTAAAGGTGACCCCGCAGCCTGCAGTGGGCCGTTTAGAAACTTGTCAGGATCCTAAGGGCATTCTTTCCTTTTTGGATCATTGGGTGTATTCAGCAGATAAATCCGATTTACGATTTATGATTTACTATTGCTTATAATTCTCTGCTGAATGACAAAGATAGCTAAGTTTAGGTTATTTTCTGGCTTTAGTATATTTGGTCAAAAATACATTCACATAACATTTGAAAATGGATGCACGCGTTGAGAGTTATGCTGGGTTTATACTGCGTCACAGAGTGCCACATTTTAGTGTCACAATTTCAAATTCGTATGGAGCTGTGACATTGTGACACTGAAATGTGACACTCTGTGACGCAGTATAAACTCAGCATAAGTACGAGGGCGGTCCAGAAATAGACGACCTAACTACTAAAACACAAAAACTTATCATTTTTTTTTTTTTCAACAAAGGATCCTTTTAGGTCGATACACTTTTCCCAGCGATGTTCAATAGCTTCGATACCTTTTTTATAATAAGAACTGTGAAGCTCTTCAAAATAGGCATTAACCTCGGACTCCACCTCTTCATTGTTGCCAAATCTTTTTCCTCCGAGCCATTTTTTCAAGTTTGGAAATAAGAAATAATCAGAGGGAGCCTAAGTCTGGCGAATAAGGGGCGTGAGGTAGTAATTCAAATTTCAATTCATTAATTTAAGCCATTGCAACGGCAGAGGTGTGAACCCGTGTTTTTGTTCATGATGGATCAGCAAACGCGGCACCCATCTTGCGCATAACTTTTTCATGTCCAATTTTTCGGTCAATATGCGATGTACAGCACTTTTTGAAATGCCTACACACTCAGCTAACTCACGAACTTTCAATCGCCGGTCACTCAATACACATTTTTTAATTTTGGACACCATTTCTGAAGTGGTCACCTCATTTGGACGCCCATTACGATGTTCATCTTCGCAGCTCAAACGACCTCGCTTAAACTCAGCCACACAATATTTTATTGTTGTAAACGAGGGAGCAGAATTACGCAAGGTAGAATCCAGCTCCTTTTTAATATTGGTTGGAGCAAGACCTTTTATATGAAAGTATTATATCACATAACGATGACCAATTTTGTCCATGTTTGCAAATCAATAACAAGCGTTCTCTATTTAAATCGACCAAAGAAAACTGTGCAAGGTAAAAACACCAAACTTCAAACTTAAGCTTTTAATAGTCGGTACATCCAATTTTTAATATTTTTTTGTCAACATTTACCAACACTACTGTGCTATGCGGCAACAAAGTGGAATAGCAATGGGTCACAAAAAAAAAATAATTAAATAAAAACAGATTAAATAAAAGGACAACTGCAGACAGTTCTGTTCGAAAGCAAACAGATGAATGAGAAAAATTTCCTTGCATTGAAAGGCGTTCGCTTGAAATTGTGTAAAAGCGCCTACTAAGATGCGTAAATTTAAAAAGCAAAAATTTCAACTTAAAGCGCCTACTGGGAGAGACAAAAGGTTTTTCCAAATCTTCTTTAGTAAGAAAATATGGCAGGGCACTTTTCCTGCCTAAATAGCTTTACCTGATCGTGTCCAAAACGAATTGTCTGTGAATGGGTGGGCCTGTCAATTGCTTTGAGTTGACTTATTGCAACAACAATGAAGAGGTGGAGTCCGGGGCTAATGCCTATTTTGAAGGGCTTCACAGTTCTTATTATAAAAAAGGTATCGAAGCTATTGAACATCGCTGGGAAAGTGTATCGACTTACAAAGATCCTATGTTGAAAAATAAAAACAAAAAATGATAAATTTTTGTGTTTTAGTAGTTAGGTCGGCTATTTCTGGGACCGCCCTCGTATCTATAAGTCTTTGATATAAGTCACTTTTTTGCTTGCCACCGATTTGTTAATTTTTCTGCGATCTTTAACAAATTTCTACTGCCTTGCCATTTGATTTTAAATGAATTCGATTGTACAATCAAGGTCAGTCAATGAAAATCTGTGGTATACATTTGGAGTATTCAATTCTTTCACATGGGCACAACTCTATTCTGTAAGCTCACGTGTGGGAAAACCTGTGGCACTATTCATTTATGCAACAAATGCAGAATGCACTGACATAAATTTAATTTAAATAATTAAGAACTAGACAACCTCCCATTTTGTGGAAATTACTTTGCCTTATAGCTCTGCTCCACTGACACATATAATTATGTACATTACAAATTTTTTTATTCAACAGAATATGATCATTTTAGGGCCGTTTTCTCATGTTCATGTTTTTGCGTAAATCAATATCCACCTAGATTTCGCAACTAGGTGTATTTTGTGCAAATGGTTTTCTCATGTTGGTTGATTTTAAATCGGGCAATTGCCGTACGGTCACACCGGCAGGGTTGGATAGTCACTAATTATAGGTTGGCAGCACGGCTGCGCCCAGCTGTTAATTGTTTTGATTTTGTGCGCCAATTGATGTTAAAAATGTCCAAGGAAGAAAAAAAAAGAGCTAAGCATTTTCGTTGAGGAAAATGAAGGATGTTTCTGAGAACAAGAAGTCGGACGCCGTTACCTGGAAACACAGTAAATGACTCAAAATGCAATCATGTAGGTGTCTATTTGCAGGATTGGGGAGCGGCTTGGAAGTTGAGTTACTCGCTTACAGACAATCGGTTCCAGTAAGAATGCAATCAGTCAATTCAAAGCAATTGACAGGCCCACTCATTCACAGACAATTCATTTTGGACACGATCAGGTAAAGCTATTTAGGCAGGAAAAGTGCCCTGCCATATTTTCTTACTAAAGAAGATTTGGAAAAACCTTTTGTCTCTCCCAGTAGGCGCTTTAAGTTGAAATTTTTGCTTTTTAAATTTACGCATCTTAGTAGGCGCTTTTACACAATTTCAAGCGAACGCCTTTCAATGCAAGGAAATTTTTCTCATTCATCTGTTTGCTTTCGAACAGAACTGTCTGCAGTTGTCCTTTTATTTAATCTGTTTTTATTTAATTATTTTTTTTTTTGTGACCCATTGCTATCCGTTGGTTCCTCCTGCTTACGATCAATGCGACCTTAGCATTTTTCTTGAAAAAGTTTTGGACTTTTTACCTTTTTTAAAAAAATCTTATTTGAAAACGGAAATAGTTATTTAAATTCTGTTTCTTATTGTATTTAGAATATATTGAATTAAAAATAAATAATTTTTTTTTCCTTTGTACGAGCGCTGTTCAAAAAGTTGTCGGCCTTGAAAGTTGAACGTCGAAGAAAAGTATGCTGCCGACGGCACGGATAACTCCACTTCGAATCATCTGAAATGGGGAAAAAAGTAAACGGCGTTAGCTTCAATACAGATGTAATTCGGGCTCCTATTTCAATCTTAATTTTGGGATTTTTTTTTACAAAATGGCGGCCATTGAAAAATGAAAAATCGATTTTGTAGTGATTTTTTTTTTGTAGTTTAGTGTAAAAAAAAATAGTAAAAAATTTTTTTAAAACTATGATTGAAATAGGGGCTATATTTGTGGCAATTCTGGGTCGATTGCACTTTGTTTCATCAAAATCGGTTTGTAACTATGGGCGCAATCAGTGCCGCCAGCTCGAAAAACGTGGTTGCGAGATAAACGCTTTTAAAGTTTGCAGTTGCTAGGCAAATCGGATCACTTTGGGTCATTAAAAGGGCTATATCTTCTAAAGTATTTCGAATTTCAAAAAATCCTTTTAGGACGATATTTTCAAATATCTAAGCTATAAAAGTATGCAAAAAAAAATAGAAAAATTTTTTCCCAAGCTGCAATACCCTCCTAAAGGGAAATATCAGCAGGCACTTGTTGACGTTTTCAGACAATTGAAGATTTTATAATATCAATACCATAATGAGCGTATTTCTGTCCTGGGTGGTATAATTATGTACATTAGGGTGGACGCCGATAAGTTTCCATGAGGAACGCATCTTAAATGATTCCTTCCAGGTGTACATATTAAATTCAACACAAACGCGAGCGCGTTTCCAACCAAGAAATGCGTTCTATCAACGTTGTTATATGGGACAAAATGTTTAAGGCTGACCCAAGGTGTATTTAACAAGGTGGTAGCAACGTCGACGTCGCGTTGCCTTCCGAAAAATGAGAGCAATGGAGAGAAAGAGAGCGAGAGCAAAAGAGTAATAAACTCAAAGCAATTTGTACTCGCATGCACATGTATACACACACATGAAAAAAACGAAAAATTCGTCCGTAGCCGTGCGTCGCTCGCAACGTTCGAATCGAGACTGAATCGTAAGGCAACAGCAAAGAGGGCGACGTCGACGTTGCTACCACCTTGTTAAATACACCTTGGGCTGACCATTTCAGAAAAGGCGAGTAACGTGGCTCGCAGGTTGGAGTCCGCATGGTCCACGAGCGGGGCTCCAACTAAGGCTTTCCTTAGTATTAGAAAGCAAATAATAAGTTAAGCTGAATTTATACGACCTGATCGCTCAGCTGAGATTTTCTGACCTGAGTGTCAAAAAACTCAGCTGAGCAACTTTACACATGTCTGAGAAGCTAAGTTGACTCAGTTGCAAAACCAATGGTTTATTAAGCGTTCTGCTGTGCGGACAGTTTAATTTTTAACCGGTTCTATAACACCTGAGAGCTCAGCTGAGTAGGCTCAGACTTCTGTTTACACGGGCTGACATATACTCAGATACAAAACATACCTGAGGGATCAGGTCGTGTAAATTGGGCTTTAGCAACAATCATATTTTGCATTAAAAAAATGGGAGAAAGTTAACTTCGGCTCGGCCGAAGTTTTGTATACCCTGGCAGCTTCCATTGAAAACAAAAAAAAAAATTCTAAGACTCTTTTAAGGCGAAATTTGGAGGCGATCCCATTTAAAACAACAAGTTTTTCTATCTAGAACTTCTTTTTCGACCGATCATTCATACTGCAGCTATATGCTATAGTCATCCGATTTTGATAAAACTTTTGTAGAAATGTGTTAAAGTATATTAAATAAAAATATGCCAATAAAAAGGACGTTTTCATTAAAAACAAAAAAAGTTTTCCTCACTCGAACTAGTTTTTCGACCTGTCGTTCCTATAGGAGCTATATGCTATAGTCATCCGATCTCGGCCAAACTAAATGAAATCATGGGAAAGGATAGTAAGCTAGGAAATACGTAGTTTGGAGGCGTTTCCATAAAAAACAAACAAATTTTTCTCACTAAAACTAGTTTTTCGACCGATCCTATATAGTCATCCGATCCGGCCGGTTCCGACAAATGTGCAGCGTATTTATACTAAAAGACTTCGTGCAAAATTCGGTGAGGATAGCTTTAAAACAGACGGAGAATATAGCATAGAAACAGACAGAGGCTAAATGAACTCAGCTCGTCATGCTGATCAAGAATATATATACAAGGTGGGCTAAACGAAGTCACCCTATTGAGAGATGCTCTTATTTTTACAAATAGCCGCCAAAGTCAGATCTGTTTTGACATTTGTGGACTAGACAGATGTAGAATACAAGTGAACAAGCCATGGATCGATATACTCCCCAAGAACGCGGAATAACCGTGCCTCGCAATTAGCCATCAGCCGGTCGTCCCTAAGGCGAATTTTGGTCAAAGACCTGAGCATGTTCCCGTACAAAGTCCAGTCCGTGCATCAGCTGCTGCCTGTTGACCGCCAAACGCGTGTAACCTAAGCCCAAGCCATCCTCAATCTCGAGGACGAAATGGACCAAAATCATAATGAGCGATGAGGCTCAATTCCACCTCAGCGGGTACGTGAACAAGCAAATCTATCGCTTTTGGGGCACCGAAAATACACGTGTGATGCACGAGGAGCCATTACACCCGCTCAAAGTGACTGCATGGTGCGCTGTTCACGCTGGAGGAGTCATCGGGCCATTTTTTTTCGAAAACGCCGCTGGTCAAACGACAACAGTGGACGGTGCGCGTTATAGGGTCATGTTAACCGGGTTTTTTCTGTCGCAATTGGACGAATTAGGACTGGAGGACATGTGGTTCCAACAGGACGGAGCAACGGTACACACTGCGCGAGCCACCACCGACATTCTGAAGGCGGCGGTCCCGGGTCGCCTCACTCTCGTTTTGGTGAATTGCACTGGCCTGCAAGATCGCCCGATTTAACTAATCCAGACTTTTTTTTTGTGGGGGTTTTTGAAACTCCCTGTGTTTACGTAACCAAGCCCGAGACCTTGGAAGCCCTCGAGGACAACATTCGACACGAGTGCGAGAATCTGCAGCCCGAAGTTCTTGCCGAAGTGATGAAAAATGCCATAAAACCAGCCCTTATGGCAATCGATTGTAACGGCGCCCATTTGGCCGATATCATCTTCTCGAAATGACCAATAAAATTCTAAGGGTTCAAATAAATATAATCAAAAAACAGAATATACGTTTTTATACCCTTGCAGAGGGTATTATAAAATTGTCCGGATGTTTGTAACGCATAGAAGGAAGCATCTCCGACCACATAAAGTATATATATTCTTGATCAGCTCGACGAGCTGAGTTGATTTAGCCCTGTCCGTCTGTCCGTCTGTTTCTATGCTATCTCCTCCGTCAGTTTTAAAGCTATCCTCACCAAACTTTGCACGAAGTCTTTTGGTACAAATACGCTGCACATTTGTCGGAACCGGCCGGATCGGATGACTATAGCATATAGCTGCCATAGGAACAATCGGTTGAAAAACTAGTCTTAAAGAGAAAAACTTTTTTGTTTTTAATGGAAACGCCTCCAAAGTACGTACTTCTTAGTTTACTATCCCATAGCATATAGCTCCCATAGGAACGATCGGTCGAAAAACTAGTTCTAGTGAGAAAAACTTTTTTTGTTTTGAATGAAAACGTCCTTTTTATTGGCATATACTTATTTTATATTATTTAACACATATCTACAAAGTTTTATAAAAATCGGCTGCAGTATAAATGATCGGTCGAAAAAGAAGTTCTAGTGAGAAAAGTTTTTTTGTTTTAAATGGGATCGCATTCAAATTTCGTAATTAACAGTGTATTATGCTTTTCCATGATTTCACCAAGTTTGGTCGAAATCAGATATCTATATAGGATAGATCTCATTGAAATAATGGGGTCCAAAAAGTAGTCTTAGTTAGAAAAACTTTTTGTTTTCAATGGAAGCTGCAAGGGTATAAAAACTTCGGCCGAGCCGAAGTTAACTTTCCCCTATTTTTGATATTACGTTCCGTGTTTGCTGAATTTCGTAGATATTTATTTCGAACCATTAACAACTCAGTCAAAACTGTTGTCGCTGTGTGTTGATAGTACAAAAGTACCCATAGACCGTGAACCTAGGGTACATTTGAAATACTGGGTGAGACGAGGCTCTCTAAACTTTCTTCTATCAGAATTTTGAGAGCCCTAATACCGTGATTTTCTAGAAAAGTTTGATTTTGTCGAACTGTGTTTTCAACAAAAGGAACGTTTTGTATAGAAAAATATTGCAAAGAGCGTCAAAAAAGTTCCAAGTGACTGACACGCTGAAAACCAATTCGAGTACACGCACTGGTCAAGCGCTCAAGGCTGGAAATTGGGAACGAAATCGGCTGCCAAGGCCCTAACTACTTGTTTCTAAATGCATACAGCAAAATGCAGGCCTAGCAACTGCACACATATTTTTGTGACAATTAATGAATAGCGATTTCAAAATCAGCAAATTTCGCATACTAACACACGACTAGTACAACGCGTATCTTCCGCGTTGCCCAAATCAAATGGCGGCTCTCACTGGCTTATGCAATCGACCCAAACTGCAGCAGCAGCAGCAGTGGAAATCGACGCGCGTTTACGTGACCAGGCGAACGAATAAATCGCCACAAAAAAGCGACGAAAAAATCGCCAAAAAAAAATTACCGGTGCATGTTGTACTATTGCAAATGTGGCAATGCGCGGCTGCTGCTGCTGCCCCAGCCAACTCCAACCAACTAGGCGGTAGGCACTGGCACTCCTGTGCTGTGTTCGTATCTTATTATCAACTCGCGCTGAGTTCGCTGGCCGTTCATGAACTACAAAAGCCGCTGGCTGCGCGTTTCGCTTTGCATTGCAATTGTCGGACGGGCGGTTGGGCGCTCTGGCGGTCTGACGGTCGGGCAGTCGGTAGGGGTCTGTCCTCGATGCGGTTGTTGGCTCTTGCACTCGCATTCGCATTCGCATAGTACGTAAGTATCTGGTGGATGGATGCACAAAACGTGTGCGTTTTGCATTGTATCAGCAATTTAAAGCTCTCCCCCCAGCGGCTATGGGCGACTTGGGCATACTCTCGGTGGGGCTGTTGGACCAGACGCACAGAGCAGCGAATGTACTCCACACTCGTCAATATTTCATAGAACTTTGGCAGCCGCATTCGACGGCCTAGAAGTTTTCTACGCCAACGAGCAAAAAGCAAAACGTAGAGGGAAAAAAAAACCAACTAAAAAGCCAAAGACAAAACATGCTCCACAGCTCAGCAATTTGGCTGTTGTTGTTGTTGCCTTTTTGCTTGATAAATGGGTGCAGCTTTTTTTATTTATGTATCTTATTTGTATCTACGCTAAAATAATTATCTGCATTGCATTTCAACAGAGACAACAATTTTTGTTAAGCAAATTTTGAAATTGAAACGTGATCCGCAGATCCAATGGAAAAACAAACAACTGCAGAAAAATGTCAGACAAACAGAGACGTTGCTGATGCGTGAACATCATTTTCATCTTGATTAAGGTGAAAAAGGTGAAATGGAAATGGGGAAACTACTAGATTTTGGATAAACTTTAACCATTGACTTTCATTTTGAATCTGGGTTTGATTTCGTGTAGCTAATTTTGCAATTCAAATTAGCCCCCCAATCCAAACCCTCTCCCATTTATGTTCTCATTAATTGCAGAATCCAACCCACTAAGATTCGATATTCCCCTCGTGTTGTTGCTTTTAATTAATGTGAAATCTAATTGGGGAAAAAAGTGCTACGCACGCTGAACGACAAGTCGCGCCGCACCGTTGTGCGTGAGCGAGAATCTATCTACAGTGTTAATTGAAATTTAATCTAACCAACGCTTACCCAACGCAGAAAGCTGTCGAGATGTGATGCGAATTGGGAATGAGAATGAGCCGGAGAATGGCACGGCACAGATTAGAAGCATTTGTGCGACTAAATAGGCTGGCCAACACGGATGCGCGGCGGCACACAACTTTCCATTCTTTGATAGTTTCCCAGACCCAGACTCCAGCGCCAAGTTCGTACCCAGTGACTTGGCTGACATTGGCTATCTGCTCTTTAATATCTATCGCCTGAACCAGCCTTAAATCAATTGGCTGCCTGGGCAGCGGCTTTCTTCTTGGTCGCCACGTTTCGTGTTGTCACCATACGACTTTAATTTATTTGATTTTCTCAGGCAACTCGGCCGTTGGCTTGTTGCATTTCTTTAATTTATGGCACTTTTTGCAGCACTTTGGCATAGATTCAGTGCCCATTTGGATACTATATGCGCCCCATGCAAAGTAATCAGCATCAAGTTCAAAATTAACGAGTTGTTGTCAGTTCGCTCCCTAATGAAGCGCTCCTCCGGTTTAATATCTCGCCGAGTTCGACTCAAGTGGTTTTCCCCGTCTGAAGTGTAACCTACCATTAGGGTGCCCAGTGTGCGGCATTTGGAGTGCTTGTATGTGTGTGTGGTGCTCCGCTCTAGAAATATATAAAATATTTATACATCACTTGAAATTTGGAGGTTGCCTCATCAGCAAGGGTTTTTGTTTTGATTATGGAAACATTTGTGAAGTGGTTTTTGCTTTAACGAGGCAAACGACTTTAAAATGTAGTCGATGCAATGATTACAAAATAACTTATTACTTTGTTATCCCATGGCTTGGCCCAAAGGCCAGATCCTGTCTACACAGCATAATTGTCACATGATTAATTCCACAGTCAGCCAAAACTTAGTCAGTGTCAAGATAAATGTAAGAAACGTACACTTGGGGAAAAACAAGTGTTAGTCCATTAAGCCAATCTCATTGGCTCAAATAAGCGCCCAAGAAAACTTCGTAACTTCTAAACTTTAGCAAGAAGCATTTCTCTTATGTCAAATGGGCATCAGGTTGTACGTACCCCATCGGGGCTTCTGCCGTAGCTGTGGGAACTGGAAGGAGGTTAAAAAGTATCCACTATGACTGGAAAATCCATTCTTCGAAGATCTGAATAGTCTGGTAGATCAGAAAGTGGTATTATATCCAAATACTCTTGAACAGAGGTTCCCAGAGCCAATTCAAATGAAGAACAAATTTCGACAAACAGCCTAAATACAAATAAAAGTATTTTCGTTGAACAAAGAGACTTAACGAATACAAAAAATTATGGGCAGCACCGGTCGAAACGGTGATGGGCAGCACTTCACACTAACACTCACGGGGCATGCTATATACTCAAAACTTGATTCTCAGTAATCGATAATAGTACTCTATACTAAGTACCCGACACGAAATACTCGATGCGATGCCAAGTACTCGATTCTCAGAATTCGATACTCAGTACTCGACACTAAGATATCGATACTAAGTACTCTAAACTCAGTACTCGATTCTATAAACTTTATACTAAGTACTCGATACTCAGTACTCGATTTGGCAGTTTTCGATTATTAGTGCTTGATACTAAGTACTCTTAACCAAGTATTCAATAGAAAGAATTTGATACTTAGTTCTCGGTTCTAAGACCTCAATACTTAGTACTCAATACTAAGTACTCAATACTAATACTCGATACTGTGTAATTGGTACTCAGCAACTTAGAACTCGACACTAAGTACTCGATACCAAGTACTGGATACTCTGAATTTGATACTGAGTGTACTCGACTCTAAGTACTCGATATTCTATACTCGATACTCATACTCAATTCATAGTACTTAAAACTAAGTACTTCCACTCCCCCTACACGACCACCTTAAAGCCCTAAACAACACCACAAAATATGTAAGTCAGCGTGACGCGTGACGCTTTTTTTAAGCAGAGCTAGATCACTGAAAAATATTACCAATGTAATGTTAAACTCTTGTTTTTGGGAATCATTTTGAAGCTTTGAAGTCGAAGATCTTAAAAAGGCAGATTCTATTGGGGACTTTATAAGTAATTCTAAACGTTTATCACGATTTTTTTTAAACTTTTCTGGTTTCGAACCAGTTTGGTTCAAACCCGGTTTGCAGCCCTAATTGATACACTAAAAAGAGCAGGTGGCTCAGAAACTTTCCAGTTTCGTAATCAGTTGGCTCCGCTTCTGATTGCTGCTTTCGACTGCCTTTCCATGTCATCATTGCTTTAAGCATATGGGAACTGCAAAAACCAAGAAGGCAACACCACAGACAACCCAACTTTGAGTTATATTTTTGGTGTTAAGGTTTAAGCTTTCAGCCTAAAGTTATTAAGTGAGAGAGCTTGAAACTTTCTAGCGAGCTTAGAACTGTCCGTTAAATTTAAATTTGCATTTAAACAACCGTATGAGTTGTAACTATCCTATCGGCCATCCAATCGCTGCCCGACAACAAAGCAGCAGGAGTACCGGCGGAGTTCTTCAAATGCCAACCGGCAACAGCGGTGGAGTTACTGTACCCGGTAATACAACGGGCATGGGAAACTTAGGAGCTCCCCTCGGAATGGTTTGAGGGCATCCTGGTGAAAATTCCCAAAAAAGGTGACCTGCGCGAGTGCGACATCTGACGTGGAATCTGTGTGCTGCCAACTATTTCGAAGCTCATAGCAAAAATAGTTCTGGATCGCCTGAGAGACACCATTATGGACACCATAGGCGAAGAGCAAGCCGGATTCAGACAGGGCTCATCGTATACGGACCACATAAACACTGAGCGCATTCTGATCGAGCAAAGCACCGATCTCAACTCAGACCTGCACATGGCCTTTGTAGACTTCGCTAAAGCCTTCGACAGTGTTATAAAGGAGTGCATATGGCAGGGACTGCGAAGGAGAGGGATACCGGAAAAACTCATTTTCCTCATCAGAGCGTCATACGACAGCGCCCAGAGTAGAGTGCTTCACGGTGGAATGTATCCAGCCTTATGTGCTCTGTCGCTCATTTTATTTATAATGGTGGTTGCAGACGTGTTGGCCACAATGCAACCTGCACCCAACAACAGCGGCATTGGGTAGTCAATGACTACAAGACTGCGGCAGACGATATATGCCTCCTGTCAAATAGGCTAAGCGCCCTGGCTAATACACTAGCCCACCTTGACACCTCAGCCAAATTGGCAGGCCTCAAAATCAACACGAAGAAGACAAAAGCGCTCAGCATACGTTCCGGACAATCCCAGGCTCTGGTTTTGGACGAAGAAACCACCGCCAAAGCAAGTTGAGCAATTCAGTTACCTGGGAAGCGTAGTCGCTGTTGATGGAGGGACGGAGCTTGATATGGATGTGCGCCTTCAAAAGGCTAAAGGTGCCTATGGGATGCTGTCAGCTGTTTTTGGCGTTGCTCGACCTATCCACACTGGCTCAAAATTAAACGCTCCAAACCCCAAGGGAAAGCCTGTACTCTTTTTGGGATTTCTTCCGCTTTCAAAATTAAAATTCTGTGGCGCTACATAAGCAAAATTCTGCGAGAACAACATGTTAGAAATATGAACTGCCGTCTAATCTTTTATTTTGGTGGTCTATTTCCTATGTCTAACTCAAGAACAAAACTCCATATCTTCACATTTGGTATATATTTTTTAAATTGTTTTCTGCAAGTGTACACTTACATGCATACACACATACATTCTCTATATGTATATGCAGTGTGCGTGTGTGTGTGAATAAACAACAATTTCTATTGGGGAGCTGTGTACAAATGTTATGCATAGCATTGGACAACAGACGACACAAAACGAGAATTTATTTTTTTGGTCATTTATCATCCGGACAAGAAGCAACAACAACAATTACCACAAATATAAGTGACAATTTTCATCCATTTCCAAGGCGCGCTCCGACCACACGGCGTATGAGCGATGATAATAATTTTTCGGGTAAAGCCAAGCCAGCAAAATGTAGCTGGTGCTGCTGCTGTTGTTGTTGTTGTTGCTGTTGAACAAATCGATAAATGTCCAAGCCAGGCAGCAGGAGGAGTGCCCGACTAGCTTTCATCCAAATGAATCGAAATTATGCGACGCAAGTTCGCTGCTGCTGCTGCCAAATTGTAAGAGGCGTAGGAGATGCAGACCCGGAGACGCTTCAAACCGGTTTCCGGGCCCTGCATGCAACCGGCATTTATGTAAATTAAAAATTATTTTGCCTGTAAAAATTCAGTGGGAATTGTTTTTGGCAAGCGGCAATGGCCATGTTTGTCGTCGTCGTCGTCGTCGTTCTCGGTGGCCCCCTTTTTTGTTGTTTCTGTGGCCAGAACCATTCATGGCAATGGCAGTGGCAATTGTGAAAAACATTTGCTTTTTAACTACATTGGCTGTTAAGATATAAAAGATAGTTATTGTTATTATTTTTGCAGACAGTTTGCAAAATTCCTGAAGTTGAAAACTGAGTTGTGATTTCGCCTGCCATCCTTTAATATATTCCATCCCAACTTCGTGCCTCCTCAATCCTTCGCCTGGTCTGGCTTGGGCTGCATAGATTATGCAGTTGGCTTCAGTTTATGATTGCCAAATCCAATATATGTCGTGCACTTTGGCAAGTCCCTGGCACTTGCTGCAATTTGGCCTGCCGCTTGCACGCATATTTCGCTCCTCGTACACATGATGGCGGCGCACCCGTTTCCGGTTGATGGGGCCAACGCTGTGATTATCGGCAGACGGGCAGCACCGAAGGGCAAACCGCACTGAGGACGAAAAAAAAAAAATATACAGAAAATTGCTGTCGCAGCAGTAAGCTGCAAAATAAGCCAAAAATATGCGTTATCAAGACGGGGCCAATAAAAAAACACACACACATACACTCGCCAGCCGGGGCGCACAGCTGGAGGAACCACAACGCTGGACAGTGGTATCAATGTCAATGCTTACGAGTCGAATGCCTACCGAAGTCCTGCAATTATTGCTGTTTAATGCACTGTTTTCAGGCAGCAAACCGACGTCGACCTGCTTGCCTTGATGCGCGAAATGCAACCTAGTGTCTCAGCAGTTGTTGAAGATGTTAGAAAGAGGTTTTTTCTTGCATTTTAGCCCATTTCTTACCACTGTGCCAGTGTGCAAGTGGAACATTTGCAGTTGAATTGCTATTGACGCCATTTTGCATTACTTTGCATAACCAGCATGTGTGGAACCCCCTGTGCGTGTGTATTAGTGTGTGTGTAAAGTCTGCGTCTAGGCAACAATACAATAAAAAAAACTAAAGATCCACCGCTGTGCCTGTATTTAACCATAAACTGTGCTTTTATGGTCATTATAAAAGCCTTTTTTTCGCTCCTCCACATAATTCTTTTGTATTTATCTAGGCCCAAGTATGAAAGGGTGAAAAGGTAATGCCCGTTTTTCGCGCCTGCCAACTCCTGTTTGATCAACTTGACTGAAACCAATCAAATTTGCTCGTGTTGTTCCGATTATTACGCTCATTACATAGAAAAACATTTCACTTGTTTTTTTTTTTTTTGTGTTTTCCTGGGATTTGTTATTATTTTTGTGCTTCGCTGAGTTTTCACAGCTCGTCGGAAATGCCAGAGAATACACACACACACACGTGTGTGGGCATGGCTGGAGTGGGATAAAAGTCAGTTGATGACCCCTTTTTTCTCTGTTGAAATCCTTTCAACTCTCAGCGCGCGAAATTCATTTGTTAACCCGAAAAGGACGCTGCCTAATCCACTGCAGTCGCGACCCAAGACCCTGACAGCGTTTGCTTTTCACCCGAAATGATTGATGAAGGTATCGGGGACAGAGTGGAGACGGAACACAAAAAAAAACACACACACAAGGAAAAGAAAAACAGAAAAACCATTTAAATGCATTAAAGTTCACATTTTTGTCAGCTTTAAATTGAAGCTAACAATGAAGTCAGCCAAAGAAAAGCCAAATGTACACCCAGAAAATGTTTACCTTAGATTTCAGAAAATCTAGCCATAAAATGGTTTTGCCCTTAATTCAAGAAAATTTTCCTAAATTGGTGAAATTTTTTACCTGAATTTATAAAAAACTAGCCATTAAAATATGAAGCCTCAAAATTAAGAAAAAACTTCTAAAAAAATAAGAAAAAACAATGCACGCGTCTTAACCTAAAAACAAGAAAATAATTTTCTAAATTTTAGGAAAGATGCTTGCAGTAACGAGCTTCTCGAAGTATCTATTACGTGTGTGTGTTCCGTTGTCTACACAGAAAAAAAAAGATCCATAAACATATCCATTTGGACTGGACATTTCTTTAATATCCTTTTATCATCCAACGGAGCTGAAAAATCATCCAAGGGATGATCTTTTTCATATCCTTTGGATGATTTTTCAGTTCCATTGGATGACAAAAGGATATTAAAGACATATCCAGTCCAAATGGATACGGGAAATCATCCAATGGTTACTTTTGCATATCCTTTCTATTCTCTGTGTACGCATTCTTCTTTAACGTTAACGTCACTGCGTATGTGTGTGTGCTGAAATGCGTTTTGTGGAATGACGAATGCCAAATAGAAATTAGTTGTGCGTTGGCTTTGGCAATGAGGCTTCGAGATGGGCTAATTACTTAATGTCCATTCTATTTAGATGTTTTTGACGAAAAAACGTGTTTGAGACCTAAGTGCATTGTAAACAAGTAAGGGAGCTGTAGTCGAGCGCCCCGACTCCAAAATAACCTGTGCCCTTGATCTCGTGTGCTCGGGAATTTTCCAAATCTGAAACAAAAATTTGTGGTTTTATCTCTGATAGTTTCTGATATCGACACGTTCATACGGACAGACGTACGGACAGACGGACGGACGGGCGGACAGACAGACTTGGCTAAGTCGACTCGGCTGGTTATGCTGATCAAGAATATATATATATACTTTATAGGGTCGGAAATGTTTCCTTCTACCTGTTACATACTTTTACACAACTTCATAATCACATTTTTCAATTTTTAATGGGAACAGGGTATAAAAATATCCTCAAATAAATAGGGGAAAATTAACTTCGGTTCGGCCGAAGTTTTGTATACCCTTGCAGTTTGTTTTTCTAAATAAGACTACTTTTCGGACCTTATTGTTCTATGGGATCTATAGTATATAGACGTCCGATTTCGACCAAAGTTAGTGAAATCGTGGAAAAGCATAACAAACTAACATGTACATTTTTGAAGGCGATCCCAATTAAAACAAAAAAATTTTTCTCACTAGAACTTATTTTTCGACCGATCATTCATACTGCGGCTATATGCTATAGTCGTCCGATTTTGACAAAACTTTGTATAGCGTGGAAGCATATAAAATAAATACATACCAATTTTGAGCACATTTCCATGAAAAACAAAAAAGTTTTTCTCACTAAAACTAGTTTTTCGACCGATCGTTCCGTGACAGCTATATGCTATAGTCATTCGATCCGGCCGTTTCCGACAAATGTGCAGCGTATTTGTACCAAAAGAATTCGTGCAAAGTTTGGATAGTTTTAAAACTGACGGAGGAGATAGCAAAGAAACAGACGGACAGACCGACGGACGGACAACACAGGCTAATCACCACTCTTGACTCGGATGCTTCTCAGCGACACAGCAAAAACCCCAAGGGTATAAATAAGTAAAGTGAAGTAGTAAAATAGGGAAAAGTTAACATCGGCTCGGCCGAAGTTTTGTATACCCTGGCAGCTTCCATTGAAAACAAAAAAGTTTATCCAACTAATACGACCACTTTGAAATCACGAAATTTAGCGATCCCATTTAAAACAAAAAGTTTTCTCACTAGAACTCTTTTCCGACCGATCATTCATACTGCAGCTATATCCTATAGTCATCCGAATTTGATAAAACTTTGTAGAAATGTGTTAAAGTATATAAAATAAGAATCTGCCAATAAAAAGGACGTTTTCATTAAAAACAAAAAAGTTTTCTCACTAGAACAGTTTTTCGACCGATCGTTCCTATGGCAGCTATGCTTAGTCTCCGATTTGGACCAAACTTAGTGAAATCATGGGAAAGGATAGTAAACTAGGAAATACGTACTTTGGTGGCGTTTCCATTAAAAACAAAAAGTTTTTCTCACCAAGACTAGTTTTTCGACCGATCGTTCCTATGACAGCTATATGCTATAGTCACCCGATCCGGCCGGTTCCGACAATTGCACATGTACCAAAAGACTTCGTGCAAAGTTTGGTGAGGATAGCTTTAAACTGACGGGGGATCAAACCACAGACGGACGGACGGACGGACAGACGGACAAGGCTAAATGAACACAGCTCGTCATGCTGATCAAGAATATATATACTTTATGTGGTCGGAGATGCTTCCTTCAATGCGTTACAAACATCCGCACAATTGTATAATACCCTCTGCAAAGGTATAAAAGGGTCTCGGTGGACCTTTCGGTGGAAATGCCCATATATGGGACATATACTTCATATATATGCAGTCAGATTAAAGATAGTGGCTGAACTCAGAGCCGAGAGCTGTGGCTCACGAGCCGAGAGCTATGTGTCGCGAGCCAAAAACTGTGGCTCACTAGCCGAAAGCTTTGGCTCACGATAATTTTGATAATTTTACAAAGTTTTGTCAAAATCGGATGACTATTGGCTATTGGCGTCGACAAAGGCTCGATGCAGGCCATAGTCTCGAATTTCGAGCTGAATTTCAGGTACGGGAAGATCCCCGTACATGGCTTGGAGAAGACCGCGGAAGGAGCTAGTCAGAACCATCAACAGGAGACTGTGGCTTTTTAGGAATATATTTGACAGAACTACGGGAGCAGCTACACGTAGCACTATTGGAAGCACTATGCCTGCTTTGCTCCGATAGCTCGGATTTTTTTTGCTATGGCTATGTTCCAAATAGTATTTTGATAGTAGTTTTTTGTATGCTATTTTTATAGTGCCGAAAAAATTGACAGCACGGAGCAATGCTATAGTACTCCAGATTTAATTTTGTGCTCAGGCTAATGCTCTGCTCCTATCACATTCAGTGCAAGAGCGGGAGCTAAATATCAAAACTACGAAATACCATAGCATTTTCAAAACCTGCTCCTATGGCCTAGGTATAGCCCAATATGGTGCAATCCAAGTAGTCTTGCTAGTGCTACTAGTCTATTCATGAACTAGTCCTAATAGTCTGCTCCTGGACTAGTCCTCCTTGATGCAAGGCGGCGGAGACGTCCACACCAATGACATGCCCTAATAAAATGGTATAAGAGTGGTACATTGAAATGGTATGCCCGTGGACTAGGGGTGGCCCATACGGATAAGTCAAAGTCCTAGGCCTGGACTGGTTTTCAGAACCGCAGGGTTGATACTAAGCTCTTGATTTCTTTACTAAGTGTACAAAACTTTGGACGATATGAAGATTTTTCCAAATTTTGGGAGATTTTGAAAAACTATTTGACGAAGTTGTGTATGAATGCATGTTTACATTTGGCTAGAAAATTAAGGTTCAAGGTGTTTTTGGAGTTGGGGCACTCGACAACAGCTCCCTTACTTGTTTTGATATCAAATTTTAGTGCTGTTGGTCAAATTTTAGGACTATTTAGAAAGTTTTAACAACCTTTTCCAAACGGAAAACAAGTTTTGATGCCATCAGCGATTTTTGCTGACGTTTATTTGTTCATTGTTAAATGGCGAAATAAAATTCTTTTATGTAATTTTCGTCCCCACCAATCAGGCTAGACAATCTAAATACATATGTACACATGTCCAAATGCATGTACATTCAAAGCAGAGGGGGTTGGGGGTGGTAAGAGGGCGGTTGGGCGTTAACAAATTGAGCGTCACACGCATAACTCAAATTTGGCCGTTACACCCACAAACCGTACGGTGGGGGGCGGTCATTAAATTTTTACAGCAAGAGCCGAAGCGCAAGTTGACAACTCAAACACATCACCACACACACACACACGCTTTGGCACAGACATACTTAATTTATATAGCATACTTATGGGAGAACCCAACACAAACATACTAAAAGCGTTGGCCAGTGTCATTAAGGCATAAAAACGGAGAAACGAGGTAGAAAAAGAAAGCGAAAATCATTAAATTAACATGACAAATGACAAAGGTCCGATAAAAACCCAACATGCAGGCAGTCGCATGCATGTGCGCCGCTCATTCAGCGGACGCGACAAGGAGCGGAGCAAACTGCAGCCGAGACGACAGTCAACACTATAATAAATCCGTAAATATAATGGCTAAGGATACTTTGGTAATTGGGCGAGCTTATGCTTAACGGCGCTTTAATTTATGCTGAGAGCCCCAACAAAACCCAAAACCCACCCATCCATCCATTCACCCCAACAGGTTCCAGGCTATAAAATGTCGCGGTCGCGGTTGCCGTCACTTGTTTATGATTATATCCATGTGTGTGTGGTGTGTGTGTGTGTGTGTGTGGAAGGCGTGGTCAGGCGGCATGCATAAAAATACCAGCTTGGTCACCTGAGCACAGTGGACAATTATTACCATTTTTAGATGGAACCCCAGAGCCCGCTTTGAGATGTGCAAAGTATTACCAATTATTTGACTTTATTTGATCTCATGAAGCAAAATTTTATGGCAAAATTGATGTTAGATTTTTCCAATCTCCTTCAAAATTCACGAGGTTGTCTAAGCTAGTCTTCGAACTTTGCAGTCTAGCAGGTTTTTAAACCGATATACCGATTCAATATGACTTTAGAACAGCGATGTTCCTCCATAGACCCCAGGGGACGAGCGCATGCCGATGTCGGGCATATGAGCGTAAGCAGAGCTCACTTTGCCTTCATTCGCTGTCCAGCCGTCGTTGAGGGCAGTTCAAAGCTGGGAGTTGACGCTTTAATATCGCACACCAATACACTCTCACTTTTTGGCCTCGCTCTTTTTAAACATCGCTGCTTTAGAACAATAGTTTATATGAATAACTTTCAAAAAGGTAAGCAGCTATTTTGAGCTCCTGGAATATATATGTGTTTTCAGCTCTCGGGTTCGATAACAGAATGCAATAATATTAAGCTATTTTCAGTTTATCAAAGGGATGGTAGTGATCTTAGATTACTACTTTTGATAAATGGTTCATTCAGTCTGGATTTTTGCCAAAAAATTTCTTGTAGGTGACCAATTTTTTTGATTTGCCTTTCATTGACATTAAGGTAAAGTACTATATCATTACTTTCAAATAAACTATCCCAATTTGTTCTACCATTTTGAAAACACTTGTTCGAAATAACAAAATGAAAAACCATTTCCCAAGACAGATTCGTGTTAAGCACATGAAATTCCTGTAGAATCACCACCAAACGTTGTATAAACTGGAACTTGTTTCCTATTGTAATTTATCGAGCATGCAAACAACATTTTCGGTTGCGCTACCTTGAAAATTTGCTATTACTATTATAACCTCTTTAAAATTTGTATTTTTTTTAATGACCGAGCTTGATTTTGGTAATATTTTCAATCCATTAACCTCACAGTAGTTCTTAAGTTTGTGGGGTATAAAAGTCAACTCTAATCTTAAACCACTCTCATGGCTACTTAGCTGTTTCAAGAGACTCCTTATACTATCATCATTATTCCTAACTAAAAGCAATTGGGAATGACTACTGCCGGCGAGCAAAAGTATAGTTGAACTTGGCTCCATTTATCCCTACAAATTCAGTATTTGGTCATACTTTCTTTAATTTTCCGCCGTCGCCGCTTTTGCCCCAACGCACTTGTGCCTCAACACAGCGGAAGCGGAAGTTAATACACATTTTACTGTTGTTGATGCTGTTTGGTGGGCACTCTTGTGATTTCATTACAATGTTTCTGTTCAGTTTTTATGATTATTTTGCATATCATTAAATTAAATGTAGAAAAAATATTTACGCTTTATTTTGTAGCTGGTGGGCGCTGTTATATGACTTTTAGATTCCGTGTGGGGGAAGTTTTTATAAAATTGTATTAAATTTAAAACGAGAGCGTAAGTTAAAGTTGCCCTTGCCGACTTCGATATACCCGTTACTCAGGGAAAGAAGATTTCAATAGTCAACCCTTATGTTAATTAACAGAGCATGAACATAATTGCTAAAATATTAACATTTTGAAAACAGACAGCGCCGTAAGAATACAATGTAAACCCCAAATATATGAAAGAAGGTGAAATTCTTATAACTCCGCTTTTTATTATCCGATCTTTATAAAAATTTGAGCAATTACACTGTGCGACACTAAAAATTTGATCACATTCAGACCCGGTAAATGTGAAAGGTACTGACGTATAAAGAAAACCCCTAGCTGGATTTGGTCGGATTAGTCAGCATTTTTTTTATGGGCATTTGATATTTGGGGCTAATGTTCGCCTTTCTGACCAAAAGGCACTTTTGTATCGCTCATATCTCTAAAACCATTCAGAATTTGGTTCGGCAAAGTTGTAGAGCTTGGCCTAGTGTACAAAATTGTCCTTAATTATTTTCTAAAAATATTTCGTTTTTTCAACTAAAATCTTAGATTTGTCCAAATATAACGAATTTGCCTCTTTTTCGTGTTCCTATTATTCGTTTCTTCTCGAATTTTTCAAAACAAAGTGGAATGGGAAGTTTCCAGTTGGATCAGTGCTGGTCGTCTCTTTCCGTTTCAATGGATTCAATAAGACTTTTGCTTCTTGCCCATATGAAAATGACAAATATTAATAGTTGCAACAGTTAATATCTTAAATACCAATTCGTCATTCGTCAAAAACATATGGAAAAGTGCTGGAAGCTTAATTTGTTTTGCCATATTTGTGGCTTTTATGTGCCCGAACTCAAAGAACAAAAAAAGAAAGTCACTATTTTCACTGGGAAATTCAAAAAACCTTATCTTCTATATTACTCTGACCAGCCAGATCTGTTCCAACTGGTTAAATAACAAAAAATAGGGGAAGTTAACTTCAGCTCGGCCGAAGTTTTGTATACTCTTGCAGCTTCCATTGAAAACAAAAAAGTTTTTCTAACTAAGACTACTTTTTGGACCTTATTTTTCTATGGGATCTATACTACTTATATAGATATCTGATTTCGACCAAACTTGGTGAAAACATGGAAAAGCATAATACACTGTTCATTACGAAATTTGGAGGCGATCCCATTAAAAACAAAAAAAAATTTTCTCACTAGAACTTCTTTTTCGACCGATCATTCATACTGCAGCTATATGCTATAGTCATCCGATATTGATAAAACTTTGTAGAAATGTGATAAAGTATATAAAATAAGAATATGCCAATAAAATGGACGTTTTCATTAAAAACAAAAAAGTTTTCCTCACTCAAACTAGTTTTTCGACCCATCGTTCCTATGGGAGCTATATGCTATAGTCATCCGATTTCGACCAAACTTTGTAGAATTGTGTAAAAGTATATAAAATAAGCGTATGCCAATGATAAGGATGTTTTCATTAAAAACAAAAAAGTTTTTCTCACTAGAACTAGTTTTTCAACCGATCGTTCCTATGGCAGCTATATGCTATAGTCATCCGATTTCGACCAAACTTTGTAGAATTGTGTAAAAGTATATAAAATAAGCGTATGCCAGTGATAAGGATGTTTTCATTAAAAACAAAAAAGTTTTTCTCACTAGAACTAGTTTTTCAACCGATCGTTCCTATGGCAGCTATATGCTATAGTCATCCGATTTCGACCAAACTTTGTAGAATTGTGTAAAAGTATATAAAATAAGCGTATGCCAGTGATAAGGATGTTTTCATTAAAAACAAAAAAGTTTTTCTCAAAGTTTTCTCACTAGAACTAGTTTTTCGACCGATCGTTCCTATGGGAGCTATATGCTATAGTCATCCGATTTCGACCAAACTTAGTGAAATCATGGGAATGGATAGTAAACTAAGAAATACGGACTTTGGAGGCGTTTCCATTAAAAACAAAAAAGTTTTTCTCACTAGAACTAGTGTGCAGCGTATTTGTACCAAAAGACTTCGTGCAAAGTTTGGTGAGGATAGCTTTAAAACTGACGGAGGAGATAGCATAGAAACAGTCAGACGGCGACGGACAGACGGACGGACTGACAGACGGACAAGGCTAAATGAACTCAGCTCGTCATGCTGATCAAGAATATATATACTTTATGTGGTCGGAGATGCTTCCTTCAATGCGTTACAAACATCCGCACAATTTTATAATACCCTCTGCAAGGGTATAATAAGATTGTTTCACCCTTAAGTCGAGTAGAAACGAGCTTGTTCAAGATTGTTAAATTAGGAGTAAAGCTGAGACTATAGTCTAGGGCAGTGGTGTCCAAACTCACACAATGAAAGCGTTGCGCTTGTGTGCGAAGCAGCGAAACACGAAGGCAATGTGACGTCTTACTGCTTCACACTGAAAAAATAAAATGCGTGCGATTCAAACATAAAACAAATTAAATCGATGCGCAGCATATTTGTATTGTATCACTAAATGGGCGACATTGTCTGGCCAGACCTAAAGCAACTGTATAAGATGCTAAGTTTAGCGAAATTTTATCAATTTTATTGTTGTCAGGTTGGATGAATTCTTCCTTGTCAGCTATAAACATTAAAAAATGTCTTGCCTGCATCTCTAAAATTTTTAAATCTCTCTCCCTCCACTTAATTTCATTATAACCCCCGTGGCAAAGTTGGTAGTGCCTTTTAATAACATCAAAGGTAAAGCGACATGCAACGTAATGGCACAATAAACATTGAGCGTTACCATCCATATTCTCAATGAAAAATAATTCATTTTCCCAATTGAGATCAAACATTTTTTTCGGTGTAGTGTAAAAATCATGCGCTTTATGGTGTTTCCTCATTGAATGCAGCATAGCAACTGACCGGCCGATCAGCCGAACACATGAGTCGTAAGAGCAAATGCTGCCGAGCGTTCTATTTATAGAATACACATATTCTCTCTCTCTCCATATATGTGACACTGCGACGCCGGCAGAATTTGGCTTGCCAACCACGCGTGGCTGCCTTTTCAAATTTTGGACATCGCTGGTCTAGGGTTAAGATTCGTCTTGGTTTCGAGACTATTATCTTGGTTTTTGATTGATTATTTTTCTTCGTTTAGGGTAGTTCTTTATAAAAAAAAAAAAATTTATTTAAGAACCGTTGATCAAATTTGTTTCTCTCAATCCCCAAAAAAACTGTCAAGAGCCACAATTTTTAAGAAACTTAAAGGGCAAAAACCTCAGACTAGAACAGTTCACCTTTGATTATCACCCCACCCATTGTGATTCACTTAAAGAGCTTCGTCAATTGCTTGATTATTATCTCCCAGCCTCAACCCCGTGCTCCTGGCGTCTCAACTCTCGCACTCCATTCGGCGTATGGCAAACGAGACACCGCCCCAGCACTTAGTAGTTTCGTGTTCATACATAAATTATGCTAATACCATCAAACGAGAGTAACTAGCCATAAAAACACTAAACAAAGCACTAATATAAGCCGAACTGTATACACAGCACAGAAAGAGACTCGTAGAAACCGCCAAAAAAGGTAAATTGAAGGACCACCACCAACAGGTTAAAGCAGAGCGAGAGGCAGTGGGGGGGAGGTTGAACATGCACCACTTTATGTCTGGTCATTAAAAGCAGCCAAATGTCCATAAAACCGTTGAAGCAAATTAAGTACTGTATAGGTATACAAGTGGTTAAGCTTAATGTGGCGGAGGGATGAGAAGAGAACAGTCTTATCTTTGATTTATTTCGGCAACCATTCTACAAAGCTCCACAATCGGATATAATAATTTTCTTAGTAGTTTTTCCAGTGCTGGAACCATAGGACTCCACCTTTTTGATTATTTCCCATCCTTCGACCACTTTGCCGAAAACGACGTGTTTATTATCCAACCAGGGAGTAGTCTCGGTGCAGATGAAGAACTGGGAACCATTAGAGTTGGGTCCCGCATTGGCCATTGAGAGTATACCGGGACCAGTGTGCTTCAAATTGAAATTTTCGTCATGAAATTTCTCACCGTAAATGGAACGGCCACCGGTGCCGTTTTGCTTGGTGAAATCTCCGCCTTGGCACATAAAATTCGGTATAACACGATGAAAGGGAGAACCCTTATAGCCATAGCCCTTCTCTCCGGTACACAGGGCACGAAAATTTTCCGCAGTCTTTGGTACTACATCGGCACGTAGCTCCATGATAATACGTCCCAGCTGCTCCTGGCCGGCCTTAATGTCGAAATAAACGCGTGGCAGAGTCATGTTTGGTTCTGTGAAGAAAAATTTAATATTTTCTAAGATATAAAACAAAAAAATTTAATCAACTTACGGTGTTTATCCAAAATATTTGCAGTGAATATAAATGTTGTAGAGGTCTGTACAGTTGAAGCTGTGAAATCGAAGTGAGGAATATGGAAAGTATTTTGTCGTATAATGGCAGGGAATGGAATTGCAAGGCCTACTAGGCTGAAAATATAAAAAAGTTTTTGATCTATTTTGTACTTTTTAACTTTCCTAGTAAGCCTTGGTTTTCACTTCGAAAAATCACATACCAAATTTCATCATCAGCTGGGGAATTTCGGAATCACCAAAAATAACTCACCATGTCCTGTTATACCTATGGTTATTATTATGCACTCATCACCTCACCGCGTAATAATCGTAAGCTTCTACGTAGTTTTTCCCAGCCCACCGTTCAAAACATTCTCGATGCGGGTAAGATTTCCAAATATTCCATTTAGTTCACAGTGAAATTGTGTGCCTACAGCTGCCGAGGTGGGTATCCATGGAGAATTCGTTATGAGTGCTGAGACCGGTGCCATCATTGGGGATATGCACGCTTTGCGTCTTGCTCTGGAGCAAACGCATAGGCTTATAGTCGTTGACTCTTTGGATCATGTAGAGTGCTTGACTAAAGACCCCTCGAGAGTAGAGCCTTTATGTATAAATTTGAATGAAATGGAATCTCAGGATCCTAAGGGTGAACATGGCGATAAATTGAGAGAAATTCGTGCACAGTTTATCTATGTGGTGCGTTCGTTCAACAAATTTCTAAAACAATATACAAATAAGCCCGAAACTGATGCCTGAAGAATGGACTAGACAACATCAAGAGAGGAAGTTGGAACGAAATTCCCTTTGCTGAATTGGCAATTATTTGATAGTGGCAATAAAACAGGGAAACCTCATCAATTCCCCTAATTTGGTTTTTCAAATCAGCAAACTTGGGTCTTAATTCAAGAGTAAAGATTTCACAGCTGGACAGCTTAAGCAAGGCAGGCAAAAAAGCTTTATTCAAGTTTAGGTAGAAGAATAAGGATTGGAAAGGAAGATGAGCAAGAGACTTAACTCAACTCCTTGAGATTGAATATTCAAGTCTAGTAAGTCCAATAGAGGGAAACAAAAAACGTAAAGTAAAACTTCACTCCAAGGGGTTTTTATAAAAGAAGTAGAGGGTGTAAGCTGTGGTAGATCAGCAAGCAGACCCCAATATCTGAGGTTCTAGATCAGAGTTCCGGAAAAAAGCGCAGCCTCATTTTTGCATCGATGTTCCATTTGCTCTCAATTTCAGTAGCAACGTCTGCGTCGCGACGCAGCTAAACAAAAAAACAGGGAAAATTAAACTTCGACTCAGCCGAGTTTTGTATACCCTTGCAGTTTGATTTTCTACCTAGAGAAAACAGAATTAGCGTGTAGACACGACAATCGTATACGAAACGTAGTCCACCCTGCTAAACTTTACACGAAAATGTAGAAAACTGAAAGTTACACGTTGCGTTTAGATCAGAGGCAGGCAAAAAATACATTTACATTTTTGCATTGGTGTGTGTGAGAGCAGCACATAAGTTGCTCTCAATTTCAGTAGCAACGACGCAGCGCCGCTTGTACGGCTTATACTATGTGTGTCGGAGCAGCTCTGCTTTGAGATTTTTCGTATGCACACTAGATAGGAATGTGCCTGTCCCTGGTTTAGATAAAACTACACGAACATGTAGAAATAAAAAAGTAAACGAGGCATGCAGAAAAGTTAAATGCTGCGTGCACAAATGCACAGGCTACATGACAAGACAAAATCAGCGTTTTTACACTCTGTACCAAAGGTACATAGAGTATAATAAGTTTGTGCAAAAGCCATGTCCTTCTGTCCGTCTGTCTGTCTGTATGAACGCACAGATCTCAGAGATGGTAAGAGATAGAGGTTTGACATGTATGGGACTTATGCTTCTTATACTTGCAGGCAAATCAAGTTTATTTTTAATTTTTGCCACGCCCCCTCCCGCCCCCGCAAATTGGAAAAAACGTCATATCTCCCACAGTTTTATAGATAGAAGGTTCGTTTCTTCTGGACATTTAGTAATTAGGAATGGTAGAGATCGGATGAACGGTTGTCGAGTTATAATGAAAACACGGTGATGGTGATGGGCAGCACTTCACAGGTACAGAGTATGTTATAGTCGGGCTTGACCGACTTTCTTTCTTGTTTTCAAAGTATTTCTACATTTTTTATTAAGCTTTCTGAATTCCACACGGAGATGTAGGTTTTCTACATTAACGTTTAGATATTGAAAACCTACACGCGCGTGTAGAAATTCTAAACGAAAATGTAGCTCAAACTCAGTACAGAAAAGTTATGTTTTTCGTCTAGAAAACTGTTTTCCACACGTGCGTGTAGGTTTTCTCAACAAAAGTTAAGGAGATTTCAAATGCTAAATGTTACATTTAGAAAATCTACTCGAAACGGGTAGCTCATTGTCACTTGTTGCTTGCCTTTATAATTGTGACTTGCGGCATTGCCGAGCGAGTCGTAAGGGCTTAGCTGCCGGCAATTGTGTGTAAGTTTCCGAGACAAGGTAAATGAGTTGAGTGGTCGTGTAGGGGGAGTGGAAGTACTTAGTTTTAAGTACTACGAGGAGTGTTCAAAAAGTATCGCGAATTTTGAATTTTCGCGGGTTACGTATATTCGAATTTCGATTTTTTTGTGGCGTTATGTTGGTACTCATGTCTCTCACTTATGTCGACAAGCTCGGCCATTTTGAATGTTCACTTAATTGTTGACAGCTGCTTTGCTTGCACGTGTTTTGGATCGTCTTCGATTTTTACCTATTCAAAAAAATGGATCAAAGAACCTGTATCAAATTTTGTGTGAAAAACGAAATTAAGTGCGCGGATGCATTCCGAATATTGACTGTGGCATACGGAGAAGCTACCTTGGACCGAAGCAACGTTTATCGGTGGTACAAAATGTTCTCAGAATGCCGAGAAGATGTGAACGACGAAGAGCGTGCCGGACGCCCGAGCACTTCAACAACAGACGAAAAAATTAATGAAGTGGAGAAAATGGTATTGGCCAATCGTCGAATCACCGTTAGAGAAGTTTCTGAGGACCTAAACATATCGATTGGCTCGTTCCATTCGATTTTTATCAATGATTTGGGCATGAGACTGGTCGCCGCGAAATTCGTACCAAAATTGCTCAATTGCGACCAAAAACAGCATCGCATGAACATTGCTAATGAGATGTTAAACTCTGTCCGCGACGACCCAAATTTGCTCCAGAGGGTCATAACTGGTGACGAATCGTGGGTTTATGGTTATGACGTGGAAACCAAAGCTCAATCATCTCAATGGAAGCTGCCGCACGAACCAAGACCGAAAAAAGGGCGCCAAGTTCGGTCGAATGTGAAAGTTTTGCTGACACTTTTCTTCGATTGCAGGGGCGTGGTGCATCATGAGTTCTTGCCACAGGGAAGAACGGTCAATAAGGAATATTACCTGCAAGTTATGCGCAATTTGCGCGAAGCAATCCGCCAGAAACGCCCGGATTTGTGGAAAAACAAAAATTGGCTTTTGCACCACGATAACGCCCCTGCTCACACATCGTTGCTTGTGCGCGACTTTTTGGCCAAAAACAACACACTAATGATGCCGCAGCCACCGTATTCCCCAGATCTGGCCCCCTGTGACTTTTTCTTGTTCCCTAAACTGAAGAGGCCCATGAAAGGACGACGTTACGCTACGCTTGACGAGATGAAGACGGCATCGAAGGAGGAACTGAACAAGATAAAAAAAATATGATTTTTTGAAGTGCTTCGAAGATTGGAAAAACCGTTGGCACAAGTGTATAATATCTCATGGGGATTACTTTGAAGGGGACAAAATAGATATTCATGAATAAATAAATAATTTTTGAAAAAACACAAAATTCGCGATACTTTTTGAACACACCTCGTATATATCAAACTAGAAGAAGAAAATTGCGAACCCCAGTTGAGCTACTGAATTGATGAGTTTAGGAATTTTGCATTTTCTATTAAAATGTGAGTAGTATTGTTATGACTTATTCTTCTTGTTTTCGATTTGAGGAAAATTTTAAAAATTCCTTAATTCAACAACTTTATAGGTAATATAATTGTTTTCAGGTTACCTGATCATATCACCTTTCTTCAACAAGCTGACAAATTGTCGGTTCCCATTTTGGAAGAATTTCCGTAGAATATATTGGTGGTGAAAATGGAGTGTCAATGTAAAAACACATTTAGTGAAATGGAAGAACAACGGCGAAGTTACCATGTAGGCCTTACCGAGGCCTACGACAAGGATGAGGGCGATACAATTATAAAATTACATAGCGCTTTTTTTCAGCTTTTTTAATAGCTTTTTTTGCCTGCCCACACGCATTTTAATCGCTTCTTCTTGAAGCGGACGCACTAGTCGCTGATTAGAACTCAAATCAAACGCATTGCAAAGTTGCTTATTGGAAGTTTCTGAAGACGGTTGGTCGTTCAGTCAAACTATCGGACATTTTGGTACCATCTCCACACGCACTCAGGGTGCTAAAGAACTTTTTAGCTTTATTATTTTACTTTGAAACAAAAGATCCGCCCAAAACAAATATACTCCAGGCAAGATATTGCAAGTTCAAGGCATAATGCTGACTTTTTTAACTCAAATGGTTTCAAGAGTTCTTCAACATTATAGTTCTTAAATGGATTACACAGCAAGAATGCATTTTGGCTTTAATTCACCTTCTTCAACTGCTACTAGACTAGTAATAGAAATGATCTTTAGTTTTCCATCCATCTTACTTTCCCGACGAAGTCTTCTTGGCCTTGTCCGACTCACCAAACAGAGCTGGTGCAATAAGTATATTAGCAATATGATCAAAGCCATATTTGCTGCACTTATAGCTAGCCATCCGATTGCCAAAATCCACCGCTATGGCAAGAGTTCGCTCGCGTACATAAATGGCATAGATGAAGGCCGCTACAAAGGTATCACCCGCACCCAGAGCATCCACCACTTTCTTGGGCTTGTAAGCCGGTGCCAGTGAGTAGTTACCCTTCTGATCCAAATACCCAGCACCCAATTCACCCCACAGGAATACAACCAAAGGTCTCTTCGCATACGGACACCAACGCCTGCTTAAATGTTTGTCAATATAGCTACATGCATCCTGAGGAGTTCGCCAACCCTGTTGCTCGGCCAGTTGCTTTGAGAAGAACACATAGTCCGCGTAATCAACCAAAGGCCACATGCTTCCTAGGGGTCCTTCGAATTCCAGTGAAACGATTATTCTATCCTCTCTCATTTTTCTCTCATTGAAGGTATCCACTTGCCGCATCATGCCTAATGTTTCTTCAAAATGACCAGCGCTAAAATGTATCCAACCATATTGGCACAAGTCCAGTTTCTGGAAATCTTTGGGGCTGACATGAGGAAACGAAGGGCTGCAGTTGACTATGTTGCGTGTTTGTGTGGATTTCGTAAGAAACACCGAAGAAAAGGGCGGATCCAAGTCACAGCTTGGGCAATTCTCAAAGATAATGTCGCGCTTCTTGAAATCATCCAAAACTAAGCGAAACATATTCGTGTTACTCAGCATACCAAAGAATTCACACTTTACGCCCAAGTTACGTAGAACGGTACAATTATTGGAGGCGCTTCCGCCACGTTGCCAACAGCCACGCAAACAGCGCTGATGGCCATTCTTTGAAGGGAAACGCTTGACAGTGGACACGTAGTCAATGGTATTATTACCCACACACAAAACGGTTTTTTTACCCGCTGCCCAACTTGTCTTACTGCCCGGATCAGCCATGATTAGGTAGAAACTGAAATTTGGAGAGAATCTAAAAAAAAATAAAATTTTTGGTATATAAAATTTTACATACAAATTTGACATATTGATTTCTCAAATGTTACTCATAGCCCAAGTACTAGGTGCACAAAGTTGTTGTAAGGCACGCAGCCATAGGCACACACACACACACTCATCCGCCTATAAACCATTTGATGACAAATGATCAATTTTTAGAATAAAAAAAAAAAAATATTTTGTTTGGCCCATGGGGGGATCGAACCCGCGACCTTCGCGTTATTAGCACGACGCTCTAACCAGCTGAGCTAATGGGCCGCTTGGTTTGTGCTTGCCTAAGGTAAGTTTTATGCCAACGCTTAGCATTGCAGAAGCTGAAAATGTAAACAAAAAAACTTACTAAACTTTTTTCTCTTTTTTTACGACCACGTTGATTAATTTAATTAAGCCATAACTAAAACATAATTCTATATTAACATTAAAAAATAATTCACACTTTTATTTATTTTTATTTTTACGCCCTGGTCCCTTGTCACATTTTAACTGCTTAGGCGTAGCCAAATCAATAAAGCAGTGCTTGTGCCGTTAAAGCAGTTCAAAATTGTGTACACATTTGACATTGGGAGAGCATTTCACAACAAGACCGTGTGGCCTAATGGATAAGGCGTCGGACTTCGGATCCGAAGATTGCAGGTTCGAGTCCTGTCACGGTCGAACAGAAGAAATTTTTTTTCTTTTTTTTTTATTTGTAAAAAAATTTTATATGCCTTGGTAAAAATTTTGGCCATCATTAAAAGTAAATAAATCGCTAAGGTGTCACACAATAATATTTGTTTTGTCCTTCAGCTGCTCAGGTTGTGCTGAAAGTTACCAAGCTTCTGAAAAAAATGCTTATGATTCACACGGCGAAACCCTTAACATGTTAATTTTTATTTTAAGAAAATAGTTTTCTATGATTCAGAAAGAGATTCTAATTTTAAAAAAAGTAGCCCTTTGGTTAAGAAAAGCTTTCCAATATATTTAGAAATTATTTTTCTAAATTTTAGGGTGAGTCGCCTTAGGACGGATTTCAAAGGCGAATTTCTAATCTTAAGGTCTAATTTGGAACTTTTTTTTATGAGTGCATGCTCTGAGGTTGAATAGAAGATTCTTTTTGCAGCTAAGATGACGCTTAAGTGCTTATAAACCACCTAGGAGTCGTTTAGAAATCGGTCAGCGTAGTCCAGGTATTAATCGTCGATACTTGGTAACTTAACAGCTGAAAACTTGCTCTGAGGACATACAAGGTTTCTTCAAAAAGTATCGCCCGTACAACCAATATTTCAAGAGTCGCTTAGTCTGCATCGATTGTTAATTGGACCTCAGTTGGAATCTCAAACGTCGCTTTTAATACCCTGTTCCCATTAAAAATGTGAGCCTCAAGTCTCTTGGATGTGGACCAGCCGCTTAGTCATCGCTCGGTCTTTAATGGGATCTCAAAAAATAGATCGGAAGTCCTGTATAAGCTCCATGGAATCACAAAGCTCAGCCAACTTACTTGGTCATCGCTTACCAGCAATAGAAAGACACTAAGACGATTAAGAGATAATTAACGGCACTTTCGAGTGCGTTTAAAGCAGCGATGTCCAGCCTTATGCTTTTTGGCTACGTTTTGTTTTTGTAATTGCACCGAAGATTGGAAGTCAATGATCGTATACATGCAAGGCGCGAGGTATAGAAAACGACACACATGCAAACGATTTCGAGTGAGTGCGTCGCGTAGAACAAAAACCGGTTGTGCTTATTTCTTTCATTGGTGCAAGCAAACTGACCAACAACAATTTCATGTGATTTTGTTGTTGCCTTACCCAATTTCAATGTACTTTTCTTTGTGAGTATTGGTAAGTACTCATGCCTTTCTTGGGCATGCCTGCTTTAAAGTCTCCACAAGGTGGATCAGCCGCTAGGTTTTCCATCCGAGCTAGTTAGTTTTACTGAATGAGTTCAGAAGTCTCGTAAAAGCTTCATACAAGTCGTCCAACCGGCTGAAAATGACCAAGCGACACTCCTCACGTAGTAAGCCTTAAAGTAACAACAGAAACTTATTCGGTTTCTCTCAGAAAACAGTCAGCGATAGCCAGAAGCTACTTTAGGTACCGGGTTGCTTAAGAACCTTCCAGGTTTTGATAAGCATTGCTAAGAAGTCCCTTAACAGTTGGGCTAGATAGCTTAGATCAAACAAAAGTTTGTGGCATTGTAACAGCATTGTTTGTAAGTTGCTTAGCCGCTCAAAACATACTCATTGTCTTTTATGAGTCATACAGAATCGCTTAGAAACTGGATGGGGCCGTTCTGGGATCTTTCGGTTTGCCGAGTTTCAGAGTCCTAATGTAAGAATCGTACAGAAGTTGATAAGCCTTACTGAAATGATTCGTTGCAGAGATCTGCACGAGTGCACTGCATAAGTCCTTGATATTTTTCACACCCGAGTGTCGAAAACACTGCAAAAAAATGTCGCAGTCTTTTACCTACTCATGGCATATTTGTGCTTTGCATATGCAGTGGCAGAAACACTCGATATCTGAGTGTTGATTGGGCGTCTCGATCTCTCTCTCTCTCTCTCTTTTGACGCCCTCTCCCTTCCCCAGCCATGTCCCGAACACCGAACACACTGGGCAATTCACACCAAATGCTTTCCGAAGTAATGCATCACTGAGTGTTAAAGAGAGACAGAGAGCCTCCCTTCTTAGAAAACACTGTATTATAAGAAGAACTCAACGGCGTTTACAGTAACTTTTACAAAAACAATGAGAGCGAGAAAGTACGTTTGCCTCTCTAAAATAATTAACCACCGAAAACGCAGTCAATTCACATACCACATATGTGACTCCAGCTCACGCAGACACCCAGTCCCAGAAACACTAATACGAGATGAGTGAGTATATAAGCTGACTGCATATTTTGAGTGTCGAATCATACTGCATAGACTTTTATCACTAGTACACTCGAGGCAAGAAAACAGGCACACAAGCAGATCTCTGACTTGTAGACTCCCTTAGAAGCTTCCCAAGCGTCTTCCGGGAGTCGCTTAGCTTCTCAGAAAGTTGAAAATTTAATGAAGTCACAGAGAAGTCTGTCAGACCAGCAGTTTCATGAGAATCTCTTGTAAAGCAAAAGGCATCAAGAACTCATAAATATAATACAAAAATTCTTAAGAGGAAGCAGAAAAAGAATAAAAGGTAAGAAGCCTAGAAGAAGCAAGTGTTCTTATGCTGGTAACAATGGCTTGACACGGCCCCAAAGGGCCAAAGCCGAGCCTTTCTCAATCTCTTGGCTTTTCGCACTAGAGAAAGGGACCTACAGTTTAACGCCGAATCCGAACGGCCGTTTGGGAAGCTTTTCATGGCTAATTACCACAAAGCTGGCGCCAACAGCAGAGAGGGATGACCGGGTGTAAAGTTTTATTCAAAGAAAAAACTTTTCATTAGATGTTCCGAGGCGGGATCGAACCCACGACCTCTTGCACAGCGGTCGCGCACACTGGCCGCTGAGCCACCCGGCCACTTATGCTTTTACAAAAGAATTGAGGCAAAAACAAAAAGTAACAGAATCTCCCGGACGGAATAAGGAATAGCATTTTGTAATTGTATTAAAATCCCTTTTTGTGGTCTCAACTTTTAAGGATCGTTCAACTTTATGATGGTGACCCAATCGCCTAAGCAGCAACTATGTAAACTTTTGGGCAGAACTTTTGCATTTGGGGCTTATTAATTGGGGATTTCTCTCAACCATGGGATAATTATATATACCAAGTACATGGCTATGTATGTGCAAGTGTATGTCTGTTTGTATATCATGGCTTAAATTAGTTTTTTCCCTCAACTGAAAGCAAAAGCCAAATAAGCAAACAAAAACCAAAACTATGAAAATTTAAATGAAGTTACAAACTTTTCAAACGTGTGTAGACATTTTAACCAATTTCCTTAACATCCCCGCCTCCCGCCCCTCTCAGCTATAGCAAACTTTGTATTTGTGTGTGTGTGTGTGTTATGAATACTTTGCAGTCAAACAACAAAACAAACAGGCAAACAATTCTTCGAACGGGTCGGCTGGGTTAGGGTAAACAAATGGGGCAGCGGGCATCGAGCATCTTGTTTATTAAGAGCCACAGGGCATTAATTACGTATACGCAACTTTTCCTGCCCACTGCCAGCCACCACAAGGCAAATGAGTAGTCAAGTAGAGGCAAGCCGTGTGAGGTGGGTGGGGGGAAAGGTAACTTGACTTTCTGGCCGATAAGGAAATAGACGTGAAACCTCATTGAAAGAGCAAGCTGAAAACTTTGATAAACTTATTTTTAGCCATTTCACAGGCGTCATCTTCACTGCTCTTGTTCTAGCGAAATGTTTTTAAATCTCGTTTTTAAACTGTTCAACCCAGTCCTTCTGGTTCTCTTCTCTTTTTTTCCAAAGTTGTGCAATGCGCGCTTCATTGGGCAATTACGCAAGCAACTCTGCTTTGCTGCAATTGTTTTGACATTTAATCAAAAAAAGGGAGGAACAAAGCAGCAGCCACTGGGTGCTGGGTGCGCTCTGATAAGCTCCAATGGACACTTTGGTAATTGACCAACTTGTACAGTTCAATGTACGCTGAAAGCTACAAGAAGCGCATTCATTTCCTCCATTCCTTCTCAATCGCCTGACATATCCTGAACCTCCCCTTAAACACAATTTGCTTTTAAACAGCGACCTTGCCCTCCTCCCGAACAAACTACTAAACTCATGTACAAGTGAGTGTGTGTGTGTGTGTGTGTGTACGTCCCTTGAGCCCGGGTACTTCAATTTACTTGCAACATTTCCGCTAAGACTTGCACAACTTTTCTCATTTCGCCTTCTGTTGCCTTCATTTTCTTGTCATTTCATTTTTATTTCAATTTATAAATCAACAAAATTGACTTCCGCTTCCGTTGGCGCAGCTTGACTTTCTGTCGAAAACTTTTCCATATACATAAAACTCAAAGACTTTTTTTGTTGTGTTGCCAAAACGCGTAATTTGAGTAGCTAGCTAGCCTAGCACCGCTTAGCTTTGACTAGCTAGCTGCTTCTATTGGTCCTTAATGAGTTTTACAGACTTAAGATGTGAAGTTGGTTGATGGTAGTTGTCATCAGGTTACACAGTTATGTAGGTACAAATGGTCTAAGATGATTTTTTTTGACAGCTGACATGAGGGATGTGTGCTGAATACGAATCTGCTTCGGAAAATGGCTGAGTACCAGAGGTACACAGAGTATATTAAGTTTGTGCAAAATTATGTAACAGGCAGAAGGAAGCATCTCCGACCCTATTAAGCCGAGTCGATTTAGCCATGTCTGTCTGTCCGTCCGTATGAACAAACAGATCTCAGAGATGGTAAGAGATAGAGGTTTCACATGTATGGGACATATGCTTCTTATACTTGAAGGCAGATAAAGTTTATTTTCAATTTTTGCCACGCCCCCTCCCGCCCCTCAAATTGGAAAAAACCTCATATTTCCCACAGTTTTAGATCGAAGATCGAATCACGATCCGCCAAAGGAATGGTAAAGATCGGACGAACGGCAGTCGAGTTATAAGAAAAACAAACAATTATGGGCAGCACCGGTCGCAACGGTGATGGGCAGCACTTCACTGGTACCTGACTTTTTTTCTTGTTTTTGGTAGTTTAAGCTACTTAGAAATCTGGCCGGGTGGCTTAGCGGCTAGTGTGCTCGACCGCTGTGCATGAGGTCGTGGGTTTGATTCCGCCTCGAAACATCTAATGAAAGTTTTTTTCTTTGAATAAACTTTACACCCGGCCACACCTCTTTGCTGTTGGCGCCAGCTTTGCAGTAATTAGCCATGAAAAGCTTCTCAAACTGCCGTTCGGATTCGGCGTTAAACTGTAGGTCCCTTTCTCTTGTGCTAAACATTAGAAGCGTCCGTCCCAGAAATGGCAGACCTAGCACAGTAGTGTTGGAAAATGTTCACAAAAAATATTGAAAAGGCGAAGTTCACTCAGAAAATTTTTTTCTTAGATTTCAGAAAATCTAGCCATAAAATGGGTTTGCCCTTAATTTAAGAAAATTTTCCTAAATTGGTGAAATTTTGACCTGAATTTTAAAAAAACTAACCATTATAAAATATAAAGCCCTAAAATTGAGAAAAAAATTTTTCTAAAAATAAGAAAAACCGATGCAATCGTCTTTACCTAATAATAGAAAAAAACGATGCACTCGTCTTTACCTAAAAACAAGAAAATAATTTCCTAAATTTTAGGAAAGATGCTTGCAGTAACGAGCTTCGTCTGACGAAAAAACGTATTTGAGACCTCAGTGCATTGTAAAAAATATCGGAAAAATATAGAGAATTTTAAAAACAACAAAACTAAAAAACAAAAAAAAAAAAAAGAGAAAATAAAAATAATTTTTATGTCAATGCCTTGACTGGGACTCGAACCCACGACCTGGCGGCTGCACGGCAAATGTCTTGCCATTCTACCACCGGTCTTGATTGCATTCTTTACTGTCATTTCGCCACCGTGTCGCGCGACCCTGTTGTATCGGTGAGCGTTAAGATGTCCGTCGTTCGTGTGTTAGAGTGCCGAGGTACTGAGTTGGAATCCCCAGTAAAAGGGTAAGTAAAAAATAAAATAATAAAAAAAATTGTATTTAAAAAATTATCACAGCAAAAGTAGGAGGGGGTGGGTGGGCTTTTTGGGGTATGTGGGGAGCAGCAGCAACACAAAATTTCTCTTTTGCGTGAAACGGCTTTCTATATTTGAGAAATTTTTTCTAAATTTGATTAACACAAAACCCTTGTTTCAAGAAAAATAAATTTTTATTTTTTGTAAAAAGCCTTTTCCAAACTTAAAGTAAGTTAACCCTAGGCGCAAAAATAAGAGCGATTTTCTTAATTATAGGGCGATTCTGGCCTTTTTTTGAATGGAACTTTTCTGGGTGTACAGACTCTGTTATTTTATTAACTTCTAATTTCCATTTGATTTCTTTTGATACTCTTAATGACAAATCGTTTCAACCAAATTTTGTAGTCTTATCTCGGAAATCGAAACACAACATTTCCGAACTGATTATTCTAGAACAATATGATTAAGCAAATTGATATTTTTGAAAAGTTCTTTTTTTATGTTGTTTTCTTTGTGTATGATCGATGAAAGCGTCAACCGTTTGATGGGTCAGCACACTTTTGCTATAAGGAAACTGAATGAAATGTTTAGTGTGACCGACTCTGTTAAAGCATTTCAGTGTGAGGACGCAAGTGGCAATGTCGTGCCCATCACTCCATTTAATCATGAATACTATGAATTATGTGGTTTTCCATATTTTTTCAAGAATTTGGCGTTGTGATTAATATTAATTCCTTTAAGCGGAAAAAAGTTCATACTTCCATCTCACTCTATCACGAATTTAATTTTCCACTAGCTCAAATGGTCAGCATTTCAGTTGAGGGTGAAAAACTGTCTTGGCATAAGTGTGGCGCGATAAACGAAGTTGCAAACAATAAGCCAAGATACGCTTAAGAGGGGTGAGTCTTGGTCCACGGCAGAGAAAGAAAATCATTAGCGTGGACTTCAACTGATGACTGAGGGGTTGTTGGTATGGGCAGTGGGTGTTTGTCATCCTGCTGTAAAGTGAATATAAAAATAGCAACAAAATGGTAAAGAAAAAAAATTATTTAACTAAAGGAAAAGAATGAATGTAGGTGTGCCAAATCTGGAATACACTTTCTTTTGAATTATTTATGTTTCGATGTATGTAATTTTGGGTGCTGTTGCTTCACTCTTGGAATCCAAGTTACTCTGTAATATTTTCTAAATTTGTTCAAGCTTTTTGATTTTGTTGCTTCAAAGAATTAGTTTTTGTGATACTTTTTTGGCAAGTTAAAAAAATATGGTTGGATTTCTTAAAATTTGTGTTTTCCAGCGAGATTTTAAGGTCTTCAATTAAACAGATATCTGAATATGGGCTTAACGACCTGTTTTGATTTTAGTCAAAGTGAATGTTAGCAGGCTCAAGGTTGAGTTTTGATTATAGTTCAATAATCAACCGGAAAATTCAACAGAGAATACATATACGGCCGTTTCGGCTGCCGCCAGTTGCTGTCACACCAACAAGCCATTTGCAAATCCTATTTATATTATCCAGCCGGCGAATACCGAGTTGTGAATTCTTTAACTTTTCAATTTTTTTGCGTTACAAACTCTTGCACAAATTTAATACATCTCTTCCTTCGCGTAGAGCATAACAAAACAGGAAAAAAAACCAACGCGACGGGGTATAATTTGACTGCTAAAAATTTCTACTTTTGCCCTTATCTATGCATGCAGCTTGATGACCTCATTAATTTTCAATCTGAGCACGATTACATGGCCTTGTTGGTGGGGGAGTGCCACGCCCACCACCTACCACCCACCCATTGGACGCATGATGAATCTTTTCCATGATTTCCGGCCGCATCCCTCCTCCCAGAGCTCCACTTCACAACACAAATTTATGATGATAAATGAGTTTCAATCAAGCGGCAGAAGTGAAGTTTCCTTTTGCCTAGCAAAAGACCGCCCGACCGACCAAGTGGTCTTTGGCTGGTCAGTGCTAAAAATTCTATATATAAATTGTACATAATTTGATTTGACGTCGTTGTTCGTCGTGGCTGAGACACAGATTTGTTCATCCCTCATTTGAATATTTATGAATTTTTGTGCAGGAAAAGTTACAACTTTTATCGAAATCTCCTTGTAAATAGATAAAAGTTCAGGTTGAAAGTTGGCATTGATTGTGCCGAATTGTCATTTATTTAAATAATCTGACCATAATTCAAATTGTCAAGCCAAATATACCAAAAATTTTAACCCATTTCAACAAAAAAAAAAAAAGAAAATGAAATGCCACTGCAGCAGCAGGAGCAGCCGCAGCAGCCATTTGCAATCAATTGAAAGCCAAGGAATAACACACACACACACAGTCGCATCAGTGTGTGTATATATATATTTTCATATATCCGATAATTTATTACTGTTTCATTTTGGCCCAGCCTCTGGTAAGGTAATTATTATCTTTGGCCAACATGGCGCATACATAACGAATGGCCGGCTTTAAGGATTTAAGCCGGGTCATATGACACTCTTACTTTGCCTCTCACCGCCCCCCCAAAGCCTACCAATTGTGCTTGAAATCACTTTTCTTCTATTAAAGAGTTTTCCACTTCCACCTTTTGTTTTTTATCGGCTTTTACTTGTTATCATTTATTTGGACCCAGGAAAAGCGACAAAAAGGAACATTTAAGAAGAAAAAGAAAGAAAGAAAGACAAAAAAAACAACGCCAGCAGAATTAAAAATCCCTTTTCAATTTCACTTTTCAACAACAAACAACAAGGAACGAAAAAAAAACATCAACAAACTGAGAAAAAGAGGCCATAAAACGCAGGCCAAGATTGAGATAATGTTTTACCCTTAGAAGGTCCGGTACTGGCCAAAGGGTTGGGGACTGGAATGGACTAAGATGTCAAATTATGTAAATCCTTTTTAACATGGATAACTATAACAACAAATTTTTGTTTTTTTCTGTAGTTCTTATCGAATGGAGATTCAATGCGGCACAATAACGACTCTGCGTTTTCTTTTTTATTTTGCTGCGACTAACTCACTGTTATCTCCATCCTGACAATCCTTGAAATTGATCAAATTGTTCCATTGGTTTTGCGAGTTTATATGATACCAAAACTTAGTGTTTAAATAACACTCCAGTAAAAGTTTTAGAGAAATCGTCAAACAAAAAACCCATCTGCAATGCCCTCAACTGAGGCACCACAAAGCCCTCAACCGATGCACCACAAGACTTCTGGAAACAAAATGAAATCAAGAAATTGTTTTTCTAAAACAGAACAAGCCAAGCAAAGGCTTCGAATTTCATTCAATCAATATATTACAATCTATATATGGGCAATAGGGTGTTTTATTTTAAGGGCAAAGTTGAAATTTAGTAACGGCGCCACCTATAAAGGTTCCTTTTGTATTATAGATAATAAAATTTCAAACAACCAAAATCGGTATAATCGGTATTAGTGGCCATAAAATTTGTTCTACAAATAACGTATACGCCCCGAATTCTCATCGAATTTACAATAATGAGATATGAGCTACATGACTCGAGTTGTCAATTTTTGAAAGTCTTGCAAGGTATTGATAAATATTGTTAATGATTCCAATATTGTCATGGGGTCGACAGTCGACAGCGTTGAGATGCCGACTTTCGTGTTAAGAACGAGCCCGGGTTCAATTTTAAATTTTATTTTTTATACCCTTGCAGAGGGTATTATAAAATTGTCCGCAACGCGTTTGTAACGCATAGAAGGAAGCATCTCCGACCACATAAAGTATATATATTCTTGATCAGCATGACGAGCTGAGTTCATTTAGCCTTGTCCGTCTGTTTCTATGCTATCTCCTCCGTCAGTTTGAAAGCTATCCTCACCAAACTTTGCACGAAGTCTTTTGGTACAAATACGCTGCACATTTGTCGGAACCGGCCGGATCGGATGACTATAGCATATAGCTGTCATAGGAACGATATGTCGAAAAACTAGTTTTAATGAGAAAAACTTTTTTGTTTTCAATAGACACGCCTCCAAACTTCGTATTTCTTAGTTTGCAATGTTTTTACATGATTCCACCAACTTTGATCGAAATCGGACATCTATATAGTATAGCTGTCATAGAAAAGTATAGTCTGAAAACAAGAAAGAAAGTCGGTCAAGCCCAACTATAACATACTCTGTACCTGTGAAGTGCTGCCCATCACCGTTGCGACCGGTGCTGCCCATAATTGTTTGTTTTCTTTATAACTCGAATACCGTTCATCCGATCTTTAAAATTCCTTCAGCGGATCAATAAAGAATCCCGAATACTAAATATGTCCAGAAGGTTCGAACCTTCTAACTATAAAACTGCGGGAGATATGACGTTTTTTCGATATTGCGGGGACGGGAGGGGGAGTGGCCAAAATTGAAAATAAACTTGATCTGCCTGCAAGTATAAGAAGCATATGTTCCATACATGACATACCTTTAGAGATAAACCCTCTCTGAGATCTGTGCGTTCATACGGACAGACAGACGGACATGGCTATATCGACACTGCTGTTGATGCTGATCAAGAATATATATACTTTATGGGGTCGGAGATGCTTCCTTCTGGCTGTTACATACTTTTGCACAAACATATTATACTCTATGTACCTTTGGTACAGAGTATAACTAGTCTTAGTTAAAAAACTTTTTTGTTTTTAATGGAAATGTCTTAAAACTTGTCATTTATTTATTTGGCATGCTTTCACATGATTTTACAAATTTTGGTTAAAATCGGATGACTATAGCATACAGCTTCCATAGGAACGATCGATCGAAAAACCAGTTTTAGTGAGAAAAACTTTTTTGTTTTTAATGGAAACGTCCTTATCATTGGCATATATTCATTTTGTATACTTTAACACAATTCTACAAAGTTTTGTCAAAATCGGATGACTATAGCATATAGCTGCAGTACGAGTGATCGGTAGAAAAAGAAGTTCTAGTGAGAAAAACTGTTTTGTTTTAAATGGGATCGCCTCCAAATTTTGAAACTGTTAGTTTGTTATGCTTTTCCATGATTCCTCTAAAATTGGTCAAAATCGGACTTCTATTTAGTTTAGCTCTCATAGAAAAGTAATGTCCGAAAGGAGGTTTATTTAGAAAAGCAAACTGCAAGGGTATACAAAACTTCGGCCGGGCCGAAGTTAACTTCTCTCTATTTTTTTAAATTATTTTTGTCTTTATTGCTTAAAACATACCCAAGAAAAAGCGGGATTACACTTGGGTTTGGAAAATTGGAAATCGAAAATTCTTCAACACAATACATGAGTTGCTCTGACCAGCTTCACATGTTAGTCCTCATCGAAGTTCTCCAAATTATTTTTGTCTTAGTTTTTGGTCTTCTTTTAATCCATTTCTTGAATTCAGTGATTGATTCTCGAAGGTACCTGTGAGTGTTGTAAAACATGTCTCAAATCAAAGCCTTAAGAGCAGAGCTCGCAAAAAACTCTCAACACTTTTAGCGTGTCAACAAAAAACAGTTAGGTTACGGACACAACGAAACAAAGCAAGCGAAAGACAGTTTCAGTTCTGTTTTTGCTCATTTCTGTTGCTCTCAGAGCAAAGACCTTTTTTTCGTGCCGAGAGCATACTTCCGAAGTGTTTTTTGCGTATGTATGAGTGGTTGTGTGTTGCGCTGTGTGAGTCTTTGTATAACGAGCGTCACTTGGCTGAGTGATTCTAATGCGCTTGGATTAATTTTAATCGTTCGTAAAATGGGTCGTGAAGACAATAAAAAAGTTCATAATTGTTTTAAAATTGAATTACGAATCTTACATTCATTGTCTCAAAACCCACGGTATTGTCTAAATCTTCGCCCTCTATTAAAAGTGAGGTCTAACCTTGAACCTCCCACTTCTGGCCATTGTGGTGGACTTTCTACAATTAGAGTTTACAAACCTAGTTGCATTGATATTCACCCAAGAATAACGTTTGGACTTGAATACTTTCCCGCCCTCATACGATAAAGGCATTCATTTCAACTATTTCCCTGGTTTCCTTTTTTTTTAGACACAGTATACTCCCGTAATCGTGTGAACATTGGGCATGCTTTTTTAAAAGACCCTTCCTTGGTGGTCGGGAACTTCTTAATCGCCCCATAAATTTTTTTTTTTTTTTTGTATTTTTCTCGATTTTTTGAATAAATGGGTCAAATTCGGCACAGCCTACCAAACGCACAAAACAAAAAACACTTTTCGCTGACACTTATTGTTTTCTGCTCATTTGGAAAAAGTTGTTTAGTGAGCACTTGTCAAAACAGTTGCTGCTTTAAAATTCCCAAGCAGTAATACCAATGCTGGCATGAGAACCCTCATGAATTCACACCGCCATTCACAGTTCACGAAAAAGCGGAATTACTCTACTTTTGTCAACATATGGTCTTGATTTCGGTAGATTTTGAACTGATTTTGTTCTGAGTGAAGTGTCTCCTGTATTATTAAAAGGTTCTTTAACTTAGTTTGGAATTTTTGTAAGTCGAACAAAATTTATATTAAAGTTTTCTCTTCGAAATCCGCTGAAAATCTGTTTATGTTTCCGCACCATAATAAGTGGAGCCTATCGTTATGCTGAGTAGCTTTTGTGCAGACAGGTCACTTTTTGCTAAAGATTGCATTGCTGGAGGCGTGACCGACTCCCGCGGCGGTGACTCTGACAATTGTGACTTCTCTTGATGTTCTTGCTGTACGAGCTGTTTAAGTGTATTATCCACGGGTCTTTGGGTTTTACGATTAAAATACTTCAAGCAACTGCGCTGCTCACTGTTCAAACCATCGCCCTCCGATTCATCCTGTTCACTTAGTGCTTCCTGCTCTGTCTCCGTCTTGAAGGTGTACAAATTCAGTCGGCCTATGTGATCATAACCCATTTTGGTTATCTTTTGGCCGGTTACCCAATTGGCAAAGTCCACTGCCGGGAGTAGTTCACGCTCGCGCACATAAAGCGAATAGATTAGCGCAGCCGTAAAGCAGTCCCTGGCACCCAGAACGTCCTCCACTTTGGCGGGTTTGTAAGCGGGCAGCTCATAATAGTTGCCCTGCACATCCAGACAGCCCGCACCCATTGAGCCCCAGGGACAAATGATACAGGGACGGCGCACATGTATGCAACGAGGTACTGACAGCCCAAGATCCAGTCCCAGACAAGCATCTTGCGCTGTGTGCCAACCCTGCTCAATAGCCAGCTGCTTGGCCATTATCACATGGTCGCACATATCGAAGAGATCTTTATATTCAGCAAACGATTGGGTTATTTCCAGAGATATGCTAATGCGCTCCTTGCGCCCATTATTGTAGTCCAGCACCAAGTGTATCATCTGAACGGTTTCCTGCAAATCGCGCGCCTCAAAATGCACCCAGCCATAGCGACTAATGTCGATCTTCTTGAAATCCTGAACGGTGACATACGGAAACATTTTGTTGCAAGTGACTATGGTACAAGTGCCCGTGTCCTTGGCTAGCATCACGGTCGAAAAGGGAGGCTCTTCGTCTGTGCGCGGACAATGCTTTATATCAATTCCCCGTTTACGCATATCCTCTATCATGCCACTCATTCCAACCGTACTGAGCATGCCGAAAAACTCCACCTGAGCTCCAAGCTGGCGCAACACTGTGGCCACATTGGAGGCCTTGCCCCCACGACGCCAGTAAGATTTCAAGCACTGAATGTGTTGGTTCTCTTCCGGAAAGCTTTTGATAACGGTGATATAGTCTACGACTAGAGAACCCACGCACAGCACGGGCTTCGTAATGCTCAGGGCACACAAATGACTCATGATTGGCGAACAATTTGTAAACCAAAAATTTAAAGAAACAAATTTCGAAATGTAAAGCAAAGGTAAACAATTTGAATAAATTTCAATGAAAATTTTGGCAGCCATACTTAAGCTAGGTAGGCGAAAACTTACCCGATACAGAACAACTACGGTTGACTTCTGAGTGATTTCTAAGAAAGAACTACTCCAAGGGCTTAGCGAGTCAATTCTAGCCGGAGTCCAAACGACTTATATAAATCTCTGAGTGATTGAGAGGCGGTGCTGTGCGTCTTTTGAGGATCTGAGTGAATTTCAAGTAACAATCAGAGCTTTTTTAGGTACTCCAGAGTGGCTGAGCGTTTCTTATAATACTAGAACACAACCTTAAAGCGTTAAGCGAGTTAGAGCATCTAAGTGAATTTCAAGCGCAGCCTAAGCGACTTTTTAGCGAAGTTTTAACGACTATTGAACGATGCAGAGGAACAACTAAGACGCTAAGTGAACTCCAAGCACATCCTAAGCTATTTCTTAATGAAACTTCAACATCTTATTAATCGGTGTTTCAGAACGTTCAGGCGAGATAGAGCCACTCTTAGAGAATCTAAGTAAATTTCTAGCGTAGCCTGAGCAATTTCTGAGTGAGTATTAAGCGAATCATTATCTTGTAGTCCATTTTAAGGAGCGCTTAAGAGACATAGAGCTACTCCTGGACGGAACGCATAAGCGATGTAGAGCAGGGTTTGTCAATGAATGCGAGGTTAAAAAGTGAGAGTGTATTGGTGTGCTACGATAACTAACTCTGACTTGCCCTCATCGACCGCTAGCCTGTGACTGAAAACAAAAAGCGCGTTGCTTGCTCTCTTGGGCCAAGCCTGGGCATGTGCTCAGTTCCAGTCTATGTGAATAGCGAAGAGTGCTCGACCCCTGCGGGCCAGGCATGATCAACGCATATATAGAGAACCTTAGGAAATACGAACTTGAGGCGAAACTTGAGCAACACACTTCTTCTTAATCGGGTTTAAGGAACGTTGAAGTGTATTCCCAGCTCAGCCTGAGTGCATTCTGTGCGACACATCAACTTTCAAAATAGATTCACGTCACTTTTTACAACGACCAAGTGAGCTGACCCATTTTTTTAGCGACATCTGAGCAAATCAAACTACCACTGATGCCATCAAAAACAGACAATATTCCCGCTTTCCTGACATAACCAAATCGCTGTCCATGTGAGTAGAAGTTATTTATGCACATGCAGATGTTGGGTGGGTGGATGCTGTGGCACAAATGGCTCCTAAATCATATGGATATCATCAATGGCGCGACAGTTTCTGGCATGTGCCACCACCACCAGGCGACTTTAGGGCAGCAATAAAACCAGGCGACGACGCCGACGATGACGTTGACGTTTCATGCATGCACAATCGCTAGCAAATGCATTCGGAACCGGAAGAGGCAACTGTGACGAGGGTTGGGGGTGGGGTTTTGGGATTGGGTACGGGCGCATCCTTTGTGAGAAGCGGCTAAAAATTTCTTTCCGCTTGTGCGGCACCACTAGCTAAGTACAGGAAGAGGGTCTGGGCATGAGAGGCTGTCCGATATTGAGTGGTTGATTGCTTGAGTGAATGCTTCAATGCAGCTGCACATCTATTATTGAATTTTGTAAATCTATATAAATACAACTAAATGCTATTTAAGTATGTGCTTGTGTACTTATGTAGATGGAGATGATTTTAGTTATTCGAGCGATGCATATAACAGTTTCACAGTTCATACAAATGCACTTCAAAGATGTGTAGGTGCCCCACTCAATGCTGAAATGGCAGGTGTGAACTGTTATGGATTTACTCCACGAACTGTTGAAAATTATAAAGTGATTTTATTATATAAGCCGTAAACAGTAATCGATTATGTATGAGGAGATCTGATGATAAAATTTTCCACTCAGACAGTTCATAACCTGATTTATTAGACTATTTAACTTTCGTTTAATGGTAAAAAAAAAGAAATTCACAAAATTTTTATTTTTCAGATGGGTATAAGAGGCTCTGATCGATCGGAGAATGCAACAAGTAAGCCGTTAAGCAGATTGGAGAGCTGCCGAAACGTCGAAACAGGCGAGCAATCGACGACAGCAATTCGCTGAACACATTGCATCGAAGCGTGCCTCTGAGATTCCCGAACTATCGCAATGACAGTCGATGAACAAGAGGAGCGGCACTCCAGATTGAGTTCCGAAGAAACACCGTGGCAGACGAGCAATCGACGACAGCAATTTGCTATACACATCACATCCTAGTGAGCTGCTGAGACTGTGCAACAATCTCAATTGCGTAGCGAAGAACAAGTGGAGAGGCAAGCCAGGCTAGCGCTGGAGCAGACGAGCCATCGACGCCAGCAATTTGCCATAAGCAACAAATAAAAGCTTGATTATCCTGAAGGCGGGGAAATAGACGGATGTTGTTTTTGTTTTGTTTATCGTTTATAGTTTAACAAACTTCAGTTAAACTGATTAGTGAACATTAGGAACTAAAATTAGACAATAGAATATTTCTTACATCTAGCAGAGGAGAGTTTACACAGAAGAGATAAAAAAAATTGTTGTAATTTAGACAAAGGTTTCAAAAGGGTTCATGAAGAGCATAGTTCGTGACAAAAGGATGTAAATAAATCGGGACATAATTCCTTGTTACACGTGCCGGAACCGCCAAACTTATTAGGCTAAGCAGAGCGCTTGAGATCTTTAAATTCCTTAGACTATCTTTTGATAAAACCAAGAACTCCAATAGCTTTATTGGCAATGACCGCATGAGCATAAACTGTATTCCAAAATCATCAACTTTGTAGACTTTGTATTGTCATAGAGATAAGGCGTACTACGATGAAAAGTTAAATACTTACACCTTTCATTGTTGAGAGGCAGTCGTTTAAATATTGCTCCAATTATTGAAAGAGTTTAAGTTCCTTTGTAGGTGAAGAGGTGATACTGGATCATCATAAGACAGACAAAGTTTGAGATCATCCGCATGCATGAGCACTTGTGAGTGGGATACTGCAGTCGGAATATCATTTACGAATGTTGAAGAGAAGAGGTAAGAGATGACTGCTTTGGGGAACACCGGAGGATACATAAATGCACCCAGAGAAATGAAGAACGAATCGGCGAGAACGAATTCTTCTTGGTTTTAGTATTTTTCTTCTTTGTTTTTTTTTTAAGAAGAAATCTTCTCGGATCCAAGAAAACAATCATTCTCGACTTCGATCTTGACGGCGAGGGAAGTGTGGGGAGCCAAAAAACAGAGAGCGCTGCGGTAAACACCAGAGAATATATATACTTTATGTGGTCGGAGATGCTTCCTTCTATGCGTTACAAACATCCGGACAATTTTATAATACCCTCTGCAACGGTATAAAAATTCTAAGACCAAGAATACTCTTCTCGAATTTCTATTCTTAATTTCAGTATTTTTATACCCTTGCAAAGGGTATTATAAAATTGTGCGGATGTTTGTGACGCTTAGAAGGAAGCATCTCCGACCCATGTTATATATTCTTGATCAGCATGACAAGCTGAGTTCATTTGGCCTTGTCCGTCTGTCCGTCCGTCCGTCTGTCTGTTTCTATGCTATCTCGTCCGTCAGTTTCAAAGCTATCCTCACCAAACTTTGCACGAAGTCTTGTGGTACAAATAGGCTGCACATTTGTCGGAACCGGCCGGATCGGATGACTATAGCATATAGCTGTCATAGGAACGATCGGTCGAACAACTAGTCTTAGTGAGAAAAACTTTTTTGTTTTTAATGGAAACGCCTCCAAAGTACGTATTTCTTAGTTTACTATCCTTTCCCATGATTTCACTAAGTTTGGTCTAAATCGGATGACTATAGCATATAGCTCCCATAGAAACGATCGGTCGAAAAATTAGTTCTTGTGAGAAAAACTTTTTTGTTTTTAATGAGAACGTCCTTATCATTGGCATACACTTATTTTATATTCTTTTACACAATTCTACACAGTTTGGTCCAAATCGGATGACCATAGCATATAGCTCCCATAGGAACGATCGGTCGAAAAAATAGTTCGAGTGAGAAAAACCTTTTTTTTTTAAATGGGATCGCCTCCAAATTTCGTAATTAACAGTGTATTATGCTTTTCCATGATTTAACCAAGTTTGGTCGAAATCAGAAATCTATACAGTACAGATCCCATAGAAGAGTAAGGACCAAAAAGAAGTCTTAGTTAGAAAAACTTTTTTTGTCTTCAATGGAAGCTGCAAGGGTATACAAAACTTCGGCCGAGCCGAAGTAAACTTTCCCCTATTTTTCTTCTTGGATCCAAGAATATTCGTTCTTGCCGTACTTTCAACATTAAATATTCTTGATATCAAGAACGATCTTCTTGGTTTTTTCTCTGAGTGTACTCGTTAATCAGTTCTCCATCATCAGTACTCGATAATCAATACACGAAAATCAGTACTTTACATATACTCAGTACCATTCACACTTTTTATCAATTATTTCAAATCAAACTCATCTCATCAGAGCACAAAAAACTTTCTAGGCAAGAGACCAAGACGCACTGCCCTGCTGACATTTTGGCTTAAAGTTTGATAACTTAACCCACTTTTAAGTGAAATTGAGGGCATACACGTACCAAAAGCTTCTTCAACTCTGCCACTTTGGTAATCCAAAAAAAAGTCCCCAAAAAGTCATAAGTTGTATTTAGTGTAGTGGAAACTATGAACTTACACACAGCATACATTAAGCTTGACATTGTGCGGTAACATCAACCCCCAAGTGGCCAAAAGAAAGATGGTTTATATGTCACACTATGCAGGCTCATTACATTCACTTTCAAGTCGAAACTATTACAATTGAGAGACAAACAAGCAAACAAACAAACAATAACGGAACTTGTGTGCGGGTAAACAAGTTGGAATGAAGTTTGGGGCCTATAACGGAAAATGTCCTGGCAAAGAATAAAATTATGCACACTCGACAACCAAAATCAACATCGACATGCCACATATGAGCATTACAACACGATGATGATGATGATGATGATAATGATGATGTTTGGTTGGGGAAATGTATTGACAGTAAGTTGACAGTTCGTCAGTACCGCGACGTCTTGTCTGTCTCCGTGTCGTGTGGTGGTATTTATGGCGACGTATGGCTTAATGTGGCCACCAATATCAACATCAACAAACACACTCACACCCGCACGCACACACATACAAAAGCAAGAGCAAAGAGCTCATGTTTTTTTTTTTTGGGGTTTATTAAAATTGATTGTGTAGCGACCCGGTCAGGTTTATGTACGGGGGGCATTGACATGGGTTCTCGGACCCGGACACGGACTCCAAACAGACCAGAATGACGTGACAGCCGACCATTTACTGGCGACAACTTGGCCATTTGGGGTTATATCGTCGTATGTATGGTGTTTGGGAAATTACTGGATTGCCGGCAGTCATTTAGGGATACACAAAAGAAAGTATCTACATATGTACTTGCAGATGAAGTTTGATTCTCACTTTTACATCCCCTCCCGCCGCCGCAGTTTGGAAAAAACGGCATATATCCTGCAGTTTTATAAATAGAAATGTTCGTATCTTTTGGACATATCGATTTCCCAAGTATTGGTAAAGATCGGATAAGCGATAGGTATGTCTTGTGCTCATGACTGTTCGCAGCTGCAACGCTGTTACTGCTGCATCAAAATTCATGCTGAGCATACTCTTTCGTTGGTACAGAGTATATTATAGACGGGCTTGAACCACTTTCTTACTTGTTTAACAATTGGCATCTATCAAATCTTCATGCTAATATGGAGATTCAAACCAAGCAGGATGTCGTAGATGCTGTTGCTATCTTTCTGAACAAACTACAACACGCTGCCCTTAAGGCAGCTCTCCCTAGTGGTTAAACCTTCCGGAACCAACATGGAAGACTCTATACTGGACTCAAGCCTGCGGCTAAGGAGCTGAGTATATCTGCAATAATGATCACCGAAATACCAGGATATACCGCAGAGTTACCAAAAGAGTAGGGAAGGTCATTGCCACACTCAGGCCAATTGCTGGAGAAAGCTAACTACTGCTGATGAGAGCTCAAAGCATCGACAGAATTGACAACAGGCCAGACAAGGCCTTAATGTTCTTGGTGCTTATCTATAACTAAGCCATTTCCCATCACCCTGGAAGAAAGCCATTATAGCTCTCTTCCAGAAGAGTGGAAAACCATTTTGATTCCTACCGGCCGATTAGCCTTCTAGTACTGATTATCGAGTACTGATTATAGAGTACTGAGTATCGAGCACTGAGTGTTCTTTACTGAGTATCGAGCGATGAGTATCGACTACTGAATATCGAGCACAGAGTGTAGAGTACTGAGTATCGTGTACTGAAAACTGCGTCTCGAGTAGTGACACTCTACTTAAGAATAACAAGTAATGAGTATCTAGTACTGAGTATCAAGTACTGAGTATCAAGCAGGGATGCAAACCAATCGGAAATATGGACTGGTTCAGTTCAGTGGCTCACACTGTTTTTGAACCACCGGTTCGGCTTATTACATAGTTTCCGAAATTTATTATATATTTTAAGAAGTCCCGATCTTCCCTCAAATCTGCGAGGAAAAAATTTTTTATAAACTTTAGATGGTAAAATGCCCAGAACGCAACATATAATCTGCCTTGATTCTGCCTAATCTCAACTCGTAAATCATATAGTTAAGGATATCGTTTCGAAATTAGAATAAAGTTACTTTCTCCGAAAAATGTCCAAAATAGCCTTTCTATTCAAGGATCTTCCTTAATTTCGCCGAGTCTTAAGCCTTGAATCCCGGTTTACCCTTTAATCTTCGCGGAAAGGAATTTTCACAAACTTTCGAAGGTAAGGCAGTCCGAAAAAGTTTCAAGAAATCGCTATATAAAGCCCTTAAAGAGGGCTTTATCGCAGCGACTTACTCTTAAATCTGCTCTTAGAGCCATAGTTTCGGAATATTGAAGTTGCGGCAAATCAAAAATGTTTCAAAAACCTATTTTTGTTCTAGGATTACCATGTATTCATAGTCCCAAAATATTGTTGTAACATGAAGTTCGGTCCATTTGGTTCGAACACATTTTAAAGTACTAGTTCTGTTTTTTAAAGGTATAAAGCCCAAGGTTTTTGTTTGAACCAATTCTATTTTGGTTAGCTTATCCATAAAATATAACACATTTTTTGTAGTTTATATTAAGACGCGTCTTAAAATGTCAAAGCTCACCTTAAGGGTCTTTTTGTGGATCTTTTTCAGCAACATTTAAATAATAATGATTTCTAAAGAGAATATGTGACTTCTCGACAATTTCGCAATTGATTTCGTAGAGAGCATTTGAATAGTCGGATATGCTGGCATTGTCCTTGCTAAAGCTGGACTGAGGTGAAGAAACACGACAGAATCCATTAGCAACTTTTAAAGAAGGAATGTAATCTGATGACAGGCGTCGGTGGGCAAACTCATCAGTGAACTGAACTTGACCGAAACGTTTTGTTTTTACGTTTCCGGTTCGGTTCGGCGTTTTCAGTAGCCGGTTCGGCATGCGATTCAGTTCATCAGCTGGAATTAGCGGTTCGGTAACGGTTTGGTTCGATTCAGAGCCGGTTTGCATCCCTGGTATCAAGTAATGATTATCAAGTACTGAGTATCAAGGTCTGAGTATCAAGTACTGACTATCAGTACTAACTATCAAGTACTGACTCTCAAGTACTGAGTATCAAGCTCTGAGTATCAAGTACTGAGTATCAAGCACTGAGTTTCAACTACTGACTATCAGTACTAACTATCAAGTACTGACTCTCAAGTACTGAGTATCAAGCTCTGAGTATCAAGTCCTGAGTATCAAGTACTGAGTATCAGTATCAAGTAATGAGTATCAAGTACTGAGTATCAAGTACTGAGTATCAAGTACTGAGTATCAAGAACTGAGTATCAAGTACTGAGTATTAAGTACTAAATATTAAGTTCTGAGTATCAAGTTCTGAGTATAAAGTACTGAGTATCAAGTACTGACTATCAAGTACTGAGTTTCAAGTAATGAGCATCAAGTAATGAGTATCAAGTACTGAGTATCACGTACTGACTATCAAATACTTAGTATCAAGTAATGAGTATCGAGTTCTGAGTATCAAGTAATGAGTATCAAGTAACTTGTATCGAGCACTAAATATAAAGTATTGAATAAAGTGTACTGACTATAGAGTACTGAGTACAGACTACTAAAATACGAGTACTAAGTTTAGATTACTGATTATCGAGTACTGATTATAGAATACTGTGTATCGAACACTGAGTGTCAATAACTCAGTATCGCGCGATGAGTATCAAGTACTGATTATCGAGTACTGCTTATAGAGAACTAAGTGACGAGCACTTAGTGTCCATTACTGAGTATCAAGCGATGTGAATTAGGCACTGAGTATCGGACACTGAGCGTCAAGTACTGAGAATCGAGTACTGAGTATCGAGAACTGCGTTTGAAGTACTGATTATTTATTACTGTGCAAAGAGTAGGGGGTATCAAGTACTGAGTATTAAGTAACTAGTATTGAGCACTAAATATTGAGTATCGAGTACTAAGTCGCGAGTATTAAGTATCGAGTACAGGGTATCGAGAGCTAAGTATTGAATAATTTCACCAAATAAATATTTTTACAGCCTTGTCTACTTCCACAAAGCAAGGTTTTTCGCCTAAGTTTGGTCTCCAAATCACAAAACTTTTGCAGTTGTGGAATTGAGAACCATTCTGAAACATTTTTCTTAAGCATTTAAAAAAAAAGCTATTCCCCATTTGAGAGTCAATTGGCTTACCCTCCAAATCAAATTTTGTTTATATTTCCAAGTGGGGAAAAACTCATCCCAAGTACATTTAAGTTGATTGACTTGAATATCACATATCCCGAAAATTGCCACTGTTCCCCTCTTTATTGGGTTTTCTTTCGGCTTAATTAGAGCTTCAGGTCATGCAGTGCAAAACAACAGCAACAACAGCAACAACAACAATAATGTTTTCAAGGGCAAGAGTCCCCGGGGTGATATAATTAGGCCGATAGAACCCTAAAAACCCAAGCAAAGCCATTGGCCCGCATTCCTCCGTTAGGGGTCGACCGAGTGGAATCAAATTATTTTAATGATACACAAATTGATACTTTGAAACAAAATAACAAACCAAATGAAAATTGCTCGCAGCATTTTCGACTGCTGGAAAATGGTTGCCAGGACACAATCACACACACACACACACACATACTCCGAGGGAAGACCGTGTGACAGAATGGAAATTTCAAGAAAGCAACCATCTACCATCATAGAAAATTAAGTGAAAATTGGATTCTTTACATTTTGCTTTCATTTCGTTTCCTTTCTTTTTTTTAACCGCTTTGTTCTCATTTTTATGTTGAGAAAATCGACTTGAGGATGGGTCGAGTGAAGCGGAGTGAAGTGTTTAATACCTGAAGCGTGTGCAATTGCTATTATTATGCAAATTTTCCTTTTCAGTGCATGCGTGTGTTGCTCTTCTCCTCATTGTGTTGTGTTGTCCTTTTTATTTTTTGTAATTTAAATAAGGGTCCTGTCCTAGCAAGGGGTTGCTTCGCTCTACGCTAGTCCTGACAATGATAATGAGAGACAATTGAAATGTCAATAGCGGGCAATTGTCTGCCATAATATAGCCAGGTACCCCCCTGGGCCAGTCCGCATCCAGGGGGGTGGGGGCAGAAAATAGCATTGCAAATGGCAGAATATGATAAAGTGGTTCGTAAACTAAATTAGTTCTCAATTGCCATTACTTAATATTGAGAACTTAACAGCTGGCGCAAACAGCTGTTTGGCTTTATTCAATTTGCTAAATTCTGTTTATTTTTAATGAACAACAAATTGCAACAATAATTGCGGAATTAATTTCGAAACACTTAAATGAATTTTGAATTTGGCATATAAATAGTTCAAATGTGATTGTTTTCCCCCCATAAATGATATGACTATTTCCCCAGTTGTTTTCAATGCGAACCTTGTTTGAAACATTAGCCATCCCGGTTTTTGCCAGAGCCGAGCATAAAACTGTTCCTTTCCGAGATCAACTTTGAAATACATAAAAATTCGACAGGGGTGGGGAACTTAGTTGGGGGCGGTACCCCAACACCACCCACCTACCCTCTCCTTTGTTGTGTACATTAAAAAATGTTTATTGTTTTATTTTATTTTTTACTTAACTCTGACTGGGATCGAACTCGGTACCTCGAAAGACGCACACTGACACCGCCGCTCAGCCAACTGCACCACACCTCGATGCTTTCAGCACTTCTAGTTCATATTATAAATTGACGGGGAGACCGACTTGGATCAATATCAAGTCTGCTCGTACTTAAAATGTTAATCCCGCTGCTGGGATCAAGTCATTCTGTTTAGGCTTCAAAGCCCGGCATATTTTTTCGGTGTACTAACCCAATTATACTGCGATATAGAATCCGAAAAATTCTAGCGAGAAAAATACTGATTTGGGCTGAATCAAGCTTTGATCCCTCAACATACTTTTGGAATCACAATTTCCTGGCTGATGAACTTCTAGGGAAGAGGCGACCCTCTAGGACATATAGTAACTGAACAACTACTAATTAAGTGGGCTCTGAACTCTTTCCGGCCCTACAAATCCCCCTACATAATCTTTCCAGGAAAGGCCTCGCATCTTAGACCCAATGACTTTCAGGACGATCGGCCTTTCATCTTTTCTTCTTAAAACACTGGAGAGACTTTTAGATTCCGATCTAAGGCAACCAATAGACCCACACAGAAAAAAAACTGTATTATCTGGGGACAATGTTATATTATTTCATATCATTAAAAAGCCGATATGATAAAGTTGAAAATGACCTGAAATTCATATAAAAAGTGAAATTTTTCAGATCAATTTGATGAAATTTCTGATCAAAAGTATATTAATTTAATATAATAATTATTTTAATCACAACAATATTTATATTATATATCAAAATGATATTATTTAGCTTCAATTTGACATTTTAGCATCAAAATGATATGAAAAAATGATATTTGCCAAATATCAATTTAACCAGCCCAGATCAATTGATATTGGCATTATCTTTTCTCTGCGCATCTACGCTGTCACCAGCGCAGCACGCATACAGCAAGAGATGGTCAACCGAAACCCCACTCTTTTTAATCGAAAGTTGAGAAATCGCTAGCCAGCAGGGTGTTTAACTCACAACTAAGAGATGCTTGCGCCCGAAGTATTATAGGTGAAAGGCACTCCTCAGGGAGGTATTCTTTCGACAATTATATTTGTGGTGAGAGTCAACGTACCTTTTGGAAATGTGGGGACACACGGTGATAGCGTACTCGGAGACGTTGCTATAATCACACGATGTTAATTTCCTCAACCTCTCTTCGATTTGATGCAGCGAGCACTCTTAACAATCTCAGATTGGACTACACAAAGTGGGCTTGGAGTCAATCCTACCAAAACTATACTCGTTCTCTTGGCCCGAAAGTACAAATAATACTGTAGCGAACCCAGCCTCCTACGGCGAACTAGTCCCAATGACCGCTGTTGTAACCCCTTTAAAACTGTCGATACGTGCACTCCAGAAAAAATGGTAACGAAATCCGCAAAGAACAGTCATGTTTTGAAAATTAACTTACAAGGACACATTGGGTTAAATTTTCGAACAATTTTGAGTAACATTGTTGGATCTCGGTCAATTTTCCAGCATCGGGCATCTCAATTTATACATTTTCTTATCGCCTTCTGACTGATATTTATAAGACATTAATAATATTTAAGCTAGCATGCTATGATTTCACATAACATTAATAGTCAATCACAACACAACAAAGGAGGCTGGTCAACTGAACAGGAGGTTTAGAAATCTCTCGGTTCTATCATTAGAGCAGAAGAAGAGGGGTGCCAGCATTGCTATAACTGATTGAGAATTTCAAAGGAGCATAAGTGCAAAAACAACACCAGAACACCCATTTTTCATGATTTTCTAACAAGTGTTCGCTTTTTAAACGGACGCGCCTGTTTGTTGTGATGTAGTGTGACCAGAGCTGGTGTTTTGCCTTGAACTTCGGACACTTTGTGAACAAAAAAAATCCATGAACGAAATGGTTTAAAAAAGCGAGTCCGCTTGGGCAGCATTTATGACCGCCGTTTTTTTTGGAATTAACGCAAGTGGCGGTGCAAGTGGCTCAGCGGGTTTGGTGAGTACTGAGGTCGTGGGTTCGATCCCGCCTCGGAACATTCCACTAAATTTGAAAATTTTTTAATTATTTTAAAGAGAGGAAGTTAACATTAATGTTAAGGCGGTCCGCGCTGTTAATTAACGTAAGAAACTGCTATTTAACACGTCTTTCCCTGAGTAAAGGGGAATATCGATTGACTTTTTACAACAGAGACGTCACCGAGGATGCAGTTTGTGTCTGAATGTAGCACAACAGTTTCCAGTTAGCACTGTAGATCACTTCTATAGGAAAACACTGATTGCTAGTTCTAAAAATTTGCTATTTGTATTCTAAAAGTGCTTGTTTAAGTGCTTTCGTTACTGTTTCAACCTCTAAAGTTCCTTCATTCAAAACTTAAGTCTTAAACATTTCAACTTTCGATTTCCCAACGAAAGAACAAATGTAACGCACCCGTACATATAAAATTTCATTAACCTAATGCATTTTTAAGACGCTCATAATGTTAAAATTGGTTTTCCACTAATTCTGCTTTATGTTTTCCACCAAGCTACAAAACCAAATAAACAACAAATATCGAAAGTACCAAATAAAAGAAGAATGACGAAATCTCATAACATAATAAAAATACGAAAAATCGCTACGCCCAAAAATTAAAAGCTAAAACCAGAAGGAACCAACGCAAACAAACTAAGCGGCGCGCCATTCTAACGTAATAGACAAGAAGAGGCGAAGAATAAATACAATAAAATGGTAGCATTATTTTGCTATAGAAGAAATCGTGAATAGATTTCGTTAGCCGGGCCGCTCCAGTTTGGTGGTGTGTCAATGGGAAGGCGTCGTTAAACTGTAAAAGACCGTAAAAAAAACGAGCCATAAAAAAATGAATAGTCCCACAAATGAATGGAGCTGAACCAGGGGGGGAAACCAGGCGAGTAAATCATTTTACAATGGGCCCATAGGCCCGAGGACGGCAACGGCTTTATGGCCTCTCATGAAGGACAATCAAGTAATAGCCGACGATTTTTACGATGACACAGAACTACATAATAAAAGAGATATATCAGCCAGTGACCAGTTTGTTTTCGGTGGAATTCAACAAGCACTAGGAGTAGGCAAAAAAATCCTTACATTTGAGCACGCCAATGCTGGCCATACATGTCAACAATCAGTCTTCGTCCTGTTGGGCTTTTGTGACAATTTCAATTTCTATCCTCTCTCCTTTTTTTTTTTGGTTTTCGGAATTGAGACAGAGCACGCAAGGAATATGCGAACGACATATAGTGGGGCCATCTGATTGAAGCACAGGGAACGAGCAGATTTAGAGAAAAGGCACAAAAAGAAAGTCGAACTAAGGCAGAGAAATGCCAAAAAGAAAGGAAACTAAAATGAAAGAATAACAGAAAAGGTCTAACGCAGGCCCGGCGAAATAGAGAGCAGTGTAAAATATGTCTGTCTCTCTCTGACACCCAGTGATGATTGACTTTGGCAAGCATTCGGTGTGAATCGGCGACTGACTTCGGGCCCCAGGTGTTATGGCTGGACAGGCCTGGTCTAACGTGTTGATCCCCTAGCCAGATGATTGGAGACGCCTCGCTCTTCACGGAAGAGTGGCAAAACTCAATGGGCACACAGTAATCCTTCTTTTGACACGTACAGAGCAAAACTGCTAAGAAGCTAGATTCTTGAACGGGCTTCTGGCTTCATTCTTCACTTCTGAAGTATTTATGTTTAAGTTAAGACATTAAAGTACAAGCCAAAGCTGGTTAAGCTCAACAGCAGCCCACCTCCCGCCCAAATGACCAAATAACGCAGCTGTCTCAACACTTCAAACTGCCCTCGCAGCTGGTCCTTGACTACTATACCCCCCAAGTTAGATGTACTTAGTCTATGATGTAGGTGTAGCTAACGTAACAGAGTTGAGCAAGCAATTCAGCAATTTCAGCAACTTTGACAGTTTTGTTACTACACACCTACAAACACAAGAGACGAAGAAAATAACTGAAAAAGTTGCGTTCAATTCAAGTGCAGGAACAGGACAGAAAGACGGCGTTCTTTGCCTTCCTCCGTCCGTAAGACGAAATGGGAAAAATACAAGTAAATACTCCTACACAAGTATGCTGAACGGACACAATTCAATTTAACTTTTTTCATTTCAATGTGGGATTTTGTGTTATTTTATTTAGGTAAATGCAAGAGCGAGTGCAGAGATACTTGAATGTCTGTACAATATGTATGCCCGAGTGATATGTGGATATGAGGGCAATTTCTATTTAGAGTTTGGGTACCTTTCAAAATTAAAATGTGGCTAGTTGAAGGAAAGGTAACAGGTAACAGCCGGGACCCTGTGATGAGGACTGTTAACAATGGCGAACGAATTTCTTTGTAGAATTTGGGACGACTTTCCTGATGAGTATCAAAAATGAGTTCATAATTTAGCTACTTTATGAGTGTCTGCATGGACCTTACTACACTCTGAAAAATAATACTAGAAAAGGTTTGTAAAAATACACTTAGATAAAAAGTTCATCAAAAATGTTGGGAATGACCGTTATCGAAGCTACGTTTTGTTCTTAATATGTTGGGAGACAAACTGGTCGTTAATAAGGATTGTTTGGTTTAAGTGAATCACATGTGTCTTAAGCTATCGGTTAGGCTTACAGCATGGTTTTTATAGCTAACCGAATCCCGGGATTGGTTTAGTTTTGAGTTCCTCAACAGATGTACTAATTATAAAGATTCGAATATACATTTGAAACGCTTTCTTTCGTGGTTTACGGCTTAAATTAGGCACATATTTTTTAGAGGTTCGGCTCAGAACTTTAACATTAGAAGTCATTTAATTTAATTTAGAAAAGTTTAGGCTTAAGTTAATGGAGTTTTAGGATCCCAAAACCAACTACTAATGAGTATTTTGGTCCAAAATTGGAAATATCGAGCTATGCCGACTTTAAGATCGTATTTTCTAAATATATCCGGTATGAGTTCAAGAATTTGTGACTTTTTTCTGATTGAACCGACTTTATAACGATTTTGATCCGGTAGCTTGGGTTTTTGGGAACCTCAGTCGTTCGAAGTCGAATCTTTTAAGCCTAGTTCCTTCTCTTCTTCTTTGGCTTGATATGAATAGCAAAACTCGTAACGATCTCAGCCGCTGTCCCTTTTACAAGAACTTTTGCAGCTTTTAAAGATGCGATTTTATGTTCAAATAAAAGATCGGAATATTACAAGTTTCAGAGGTGTACTAATATCGCATTTATATGTACATTGTACACATTCTTAGAAGGTTGAGGCAACCAATTTCATCCAATTTTTAAGGTCAGTTACTAATGAAGGATGCGAAATTGTTCAATATGAAGGATAACAATCATGAGTATGAACTTTTTATTAGCTTGCTAAACTAGACAGCAAAAATAAAGTCTAAAAAAATTCACTGAAAATAGAGGTGACTTATTAAGCTATGAACCAAACCCCTAGGTTCGACAATCTTAGTTATTGGTCTGCAAATTGGAGGGTTCGATCCACAGACCGACCTTCTCTAGTAGAACGATACCAAGATAAAACCAGTTGGGAATGTTGCATACTATATTGACTTGGTATAGTAAAGATAATTAATTACTCAAGGTCATATACCCACAATAAAAAATTCAAGAGCCCTGTACTTGAATTAAGAACAAACAATAGTACGGCAGTTACGATAGTACGGTAATTCCGATAATACTTTATCCAGTACCAAAATTGTTATTTCAAGAAGGAATTTTTATTAGCCAAATACGTGACTTAAGACAGTTTCGAGATATTTACGGCCCAGTTCCGAATTCGAGTGGGTTTTGTGTAAGGTTTTGGATTCAGAGTTTAAAAAAAAACGAACTAGATTAGGTTTGGACTAACAGTTGACATGGATAGACGACTGTTGGACTAACAGTTGACAGGCAAAGTCTGCTGCTCCTTTGTTGTGTTGTGTGTTCCTTCAATTAATTTCTATGAAGTACACAAAAATTGAAAAAAATAACATATGATTTAATTTTGGAATATGGGCGCCATTACTTTTGAATCTGTGGAGCTCTTGCTTCAAGAGTGAAAGATCTTACTCTGATGAGCTACCCTCTAGTACTGCCGACCAACGCTGTATCAACGTTCCGTCGACAATTTTGTGACTGTCGCCGACCCACCCTTATACCCCTTACAATGTGTTCGACTGACGTATTTAGCAAGGCGTTGTCCGCTCAATACGTTAACTGCTCTCCAGGCACGCTAGCTCGTCGCAATGCCATGCAGGAACCGACATGAGCGACGCTAAACGAAATGCATGCAGAATAAGCCTCAATCGTTGTCGTCACGACGCATCACTGTACAAAGAGCATCGCTGGGTTGACGGAAATACTGTGACTGATCCCAGCCGTACTAGAGGGTATTTATACTAAAATGAGCTTTTCATACAAGAACGAACAACGCACCAAGCTCTTTATTAAAGAATGAGCAATCTTGGTTTTGAGTACGATTAGCCCTTGATTCAAGCATTTTTCCACTTGTTTTGATAATGTTTCGTACTTGGTTCAAGTATTGAAGCTCTGGGATCAAGAGAAACGGGATAAAAGATTTATTCTTGGATCAAGATATTCTCGCTTGGATCAAGAAATTTCATTCTTATCGATCTTCTGACATCAAACATTCTTGAGCCAAGTTTGAAATTCTCAATTTTTTTCTCTGAGAGTATTTTAGTCAGAAGTGACAGATATTCTTACTGGCTTTTTTTTCTGAGTGTATGCAGGTGCCTTCAGTCCACATATCCTTATCCGTTGACAACTGACCACATGCCCCCCTAAGGAGCGGCCCAAGCGTAAAGTCGTTGACATTGATTAGGGTAAATTCGGTGCTGGCGCTGCACTTGCTCCTAAATGTGAGTGAAAGTGTATTTCATACATTTGGTTTTGCATTTCTTGCCAGGTCATGACTACCGCCCTCATGGCTGACTGGCCAAGGCTACACATATTAGATAAATTAGGCCTAATTTTCTCATTCTTGTTGTTTGATTGTGCTGACCGCCAGGCAAGTCAGACAGCAGGCAGAACAGAAAAAAACCTTTTCATGTTCATAACTTATGTGTCATGGCTTAGACACTCGGACTAGACGCTTCTTTTTCTGCTTCTTCTTCTCCTTCTTCTGGTGGTGGACAAGACGTACATACAATTCACATTAAGTAAAAACCTCTTATCATTGTTAGGCGGGTGGCTGAAGTGGAACAAATTAATTTCGTTCATTTGGTTTCTTCTCCTCTGTTTTCCTGTCCCCGGGCCGTTCTTTCTCAGACACAAGTTGTTATAATTTGAGAGCTATTAACTCACATGATGATAGCGGAGGTCAAAGATTTGGCATGGTTTAATTGTTTGAATGAATTTACATTTTAGATGTGAAACGGCGCAGCGGGGATCATCAAAAAAATTGGAAGATTTTTAGTGATCTCTCGGCGCTGTGACCTGAAGGGTAAGCCACTGAACCGAAACAAAAACCGCAACAGATAACAGACAGTCGAGCGGCGGATACTGTAAGCCGATCGGGTACACGCTTGCATGAAAGATGGATCCGATTGATAACACTCGCCTTACAACCCAAAGTTTTCATGCCGCCTTTCCAGACGCATTTACGTCAAGATTGAACAGTTTGACCCCGCGGTATCGCGTGTGGGCCAGCTCTGAAAATTCACACCCAACGCACACGAGTCCAAACCTTTTTGCTTTTCCTTTTCCCCGCTCACATGAGCACGCAATGTTTCCGCCAACGCCGCCGCCTGCAAAGGAGTCTAAAGTGTCCAATCAAGTTTTTTGAAATGAAACCTAAATAACATGTCATAATAAATAACCTTCAAGCGACCCAGCAGCAGCAGGCAGCAGGCCGAAAGAACAGGCCGGGAAAGACGAAATCCAAAATCCTGTAATTACAACGTAAATCCAAAATGTCTCAACAGCGCACAGTTGTTGCACACACACACACACACACACTTACACAGCGCAAAACTTAATTCATATATCAAAAAGTTGGTCGAACCAGAGCTGGACGAGAGAGTAGCAATTTGCGCGCAAGTAGCCAACTCCAAGTCCAAGACCAAGTCCAAGTCGTTGTCGTACTCGTGTAATATATTGTACACACACTTTATAGGTCCCCAGTTTGTCGGAGCGGGTGGTCAACGGAAACCGGGCAACGGGAAGCGGGTGATTTGGGGCCGGGAACGGCCAACGGCCTGTCGTGTCGAATGAGAAACACAGCAATTATGCAATTTGATAATACTTCATTCTCGGGTAATAAATATTAATTATTTTTCTTTTTTTTTTTTGGCGAATGTGATTTCGTGTATATTCTCGTGGCCTCACTGAGCGCTAGTTTACGGAGATTTATGGGCCGGTTGCCTGCAAATGAAATGAGACGTCTGCCTGCTCCTTTTCCTGGCTGTTGCTCCGGTTGTGTTTCTTTGCCCTCAAGATTCGAACATGTTCACATGCATTTTCATGTCAGTTTTGCGGATTTGCTACAAGTTTTCGTGTTAGGCATTTGGTATTTTTTTGGGACAGCTCAACGCTGTAATGGTACCACACTGAGAGAAATTGTAAAGGATTTAAACCGAAATACTGATTCTTCTCTTATTTTAAGTACAAAATATCTTCAATGAGCTTTTAAAAAAGTTATGCTCTCTTAAAATTTAAAGATTTCGAAATTAAAATCTAGGTAAACCCGTTCTAAGCTTGGTTTTAAAGGCGAATGAGAAGAAGTAACTTACCCAGAAAAGCAAAGATGTTGAAGAATATACACTCAGAGAAAAACGAAGTAGGTTCGTTTTCAAATAAAGCATTTTCAGTTTCAAAACTTTGATAAAACAGTAAATTTTTGATTGAAAAGCTTATTTTAAATCCATAAATTCTTGATTTCAAGAACGTTTTGTACTTGTTAAGCAAAGTTTTTGAATATTTTTAGAACTTTTAAAACTCAATCGGGGGTGTCCTAGAAATCTCTAGAGATTTTGGCTTCGGTTAGATTGCAAATCGCTTGAGAAATACGTCGGTGTCCAAGAACTTCGAGAGATTTCGTTTTCTTTGAAAGTCTAGTTCGAAAGTCGAGTTCGAAAAGTGTGTGTATAAGATTATGCTCCTCTTCAAAACTCTAGTCATTTATCTCTCGTCAACTCAAAGTCAAAGTAAGCCTTAGCTTAGTTTTCTATCCCTAACCAAGAAGTATCCTTGTTAATCATCTTTAATATCCTTTCAATCATAAAAAGGAGCTGAAAAACGTCCAAAAGATATGAAAAATGATCATCCTTTGCACGATTTTCAGCTCCATTGGATGATTAAATGGGTATTAGAGAAATATCCGTATCAAATGGATACGAAAATCATCAAATGGATATTTTTTAATATCCTTTCTTTTCTCTGTGTAGACATATATGTATAGTAATCAACATTATTTGTCAATCAGTCGAAGATCGCATGAACGATAGTTGAGTAATAGAGAAATCAATCAATTATGCTGGGTAGCAATGGGAAGCATTTCACTCACCTTCACACAAACTTACTGGGTAACTATTTGTGAGGTATAGAGTACACTATAGTCAAGCTTCACCGACCCAGAATAATGAACGAATCGGCAAGAATGAATTCTTCTCGAATTTAGTATATCTTCTTCTTGATTTTTTTAAAAGAAATCTTCTCTTTTCCAAGAAGACAACCGTACTCGACTTCGAGCTTTAGGGCGAGGGAACGAGAGCGCAAGCAACAAACGAAAACATTTCTCTCTTTAGCTCTCAGCATTGGCTTGCACTGGCACCGTTCGCTGAGCGGCGGTGTCAGTGAGTGCACGATTTCGAGTTCCAGTAAGGGTAAGTAAAAAATAAACAATTTAAAATTGGAAGTAGAATCGCTAGGACTTTAAAACAGTTCAAAAAGTTCATAAAATATTGCGAACAGGTATAAAATCAAACATTTTAAAGATTGTTAAATACTTTACTTAATATAAGAATTCTGTGTTTGGGTCAAGCACATTTTTTCTGAGTGCAGCTAATTTCTAGACCAAATGGGTTAAGTCTCTGTCAAAAATGCGGCCCACTTTAAAACCCTTAAAGGTTTTTGCCTGAATTTTCCCCTTAAGCTGGCCTCGCACTTGATTGACAGTAATGGCATTTTCACGATTCGTCGGGCGGAAAACGCTGAAAAGCTGCGCTGTAGCACGACAACGACAGTCAATAATAAAAATTGCATGTTGAAAACACATTTGGGATTCCAAAAGTCACACACAGAAGTCACTCGCTGTCACCGTCAATCGTCGCCGCAGCGGAAGCAACGCAACGCGCCGCAGCCACCGTTCCCGCTCCGTTGACACCCGTTGCCCCAGCGAAAACCCTTTTAGCTTCTCGTGTGTGGGTGTGTGTGTGTGTAAATGTGGGGGGTGTGGGGAATTTCCCGCTTAATTTATTTTTGGTTAATTTCCTTCGTTAGTTATTTGACTACTTTTCCCAGGCAAACCCATCATGTCCCTTCATTTATTGCACTTTGGCAGGAACTTTTCGATCTACTTTATACATATAAATATATATATACCCAACCCATACGAAATAGTGGCAAATAGTCAGAAAGGAAACGCATGTTTACTTGTCGTGGAGCTGGGAATTGGACAGGTCATGAAATTCCACCCTAATTAAGGGTAAGCAAGCACATACGACAAATACCAACTATGAAATGCAATTTGATTGAAATCTTTATAGGCTAGCCCTATAAAGGGTGTCCCAACAATGTAGGCAAATAGTTAGGTCTTAAATTAGATTAGGTTAGATAAGGGCGCAACTGCCCGACAACACGTTGGACAACCTAACCATAGCGGAGTTACTCGCAGGCTAACTTAAGTAAGCAGATTTAAAGAATCTTTTCAAAAGTCTTGCCAACAAAATCTTAGGCCCAGTGGGTTCCACACTGCCTTGGGTAATAAAAAATAGTCGGACTCACTTGGAGAAGAGCTCAAGACCTTTAACGCGCCCAACGACGGCGGCCGTATTAGCTCGTTAGGCTATTGCCCACTTCTGGAGCCACACGTCTAAATGGCTACTTATACTTTTCGGTGCGGTGGTTGAGATGAGCTGAATTGTGCTCATTTTAAGAAAATTCGGTACAATTGTTCTCAAAAATTTGATTGAACATTCTGTCACTCTGTTCTCAAAATAAGGAGATGAAGAAATCTTATTTTCTGAACATTTTTTCCCTCTGTGTAGTTGTTGAAAAGTTTTTGTACAATGTATTTTCTTTCTGTGTTTGTTTAAATACGACTTTCTAAAATTTTTGTGTTATGTTTTTAAAGCTGTTACTCCCAAAGCAGTAATACCATACCCAAAACAGTAAACCCATTTCGAAAAAAAAAATTTTACTAGTCCGGAAAAGTTAAGGAAATTAATTTAAAAATTTAGGAACTATACAAACTGGAACTTAAATAAATGCCACACTCTAGATTAATGCGATCCTAGAAAAACTATAAAACAAAGACAAAGAAAGTCAAAATAGTTAAACAAGTAGCAAGAAAAACATATACATATTCTTTGTTGAGACTCAAAAAACCCAATTTAAATCGGTTCTAAGGGTTTGATGACAAACCGCTTTGCATTCCTCTGATCCTTAGTAGAATTTTAGAGGCTTGCCTTAAAGTAAGAGTTGGATGTCAAAAGTTCGGTAAGAATAAAAATTTTAATTCTAAAAAGGTAACTTGATCTTCCCCCAAGTACACTGTTTTCATAAGGTTACTCTGATTTAAACCAAAGCCTATAGGAAGATACCCGAAAAAAATGATTTATACTAAAAATGTTGGAGAAATAAACTAACTCTTAAGACATGTTTTATAACACTCAAACCTTCGAGAATCGAGCACACAGTTCAAAAAATGGATTCAAAGAAGACCAAAAACAAAGACAAAAATTATTTGGATAACTTCGTGGATTTCTATGCTAGCCGGCAACTGCTCCATCTGTGTTGAAGAGACCTTTCGATAACCATTTCCCCAAACCCAAGTGCACACCATCGTTTGCTCTATATGCGGAAATTCTTCCTTTTTCGTACAAACATTTATGCGAGGCACTGCACGATCGACGATAGACTTTTGCTTGGTGAGAGGTTCGTGTTTGGATACGATGATGGTACAAGATTTAAAAGTAAAAGAAATGATATTCTCGGATCATATGCCCTTTTAAGCGTCCCTATGTATCGGCCAACCAACTTTTACTGAACCACTAAGCCTACTGCCGAAGTTAAGATGGACTTTCAAACATGCAAAGTCGTACAGGAGAAATTAAGACGGCATCATTTGCTCCGTAACTTGGAACCAAGAAGATTATAATAGTGAAGAAATAAACTGCCTCACCTGTTGTATCACAAATTCAGCGATAACCCAGATGAGAAGTATTGGAACAGGAGTGGTACAACAATAGATGCAAGCTAGCGCGGGATACATCGTTTAAATTGCTTAGAATCGCCAAGAGAGGAAACTCGGAAGAAGCCATGAGTCGGTATCGGCATGCAAACAATAAATACAAATTTATTTTTTAAGAAGCCAAAACTCAGTTTTATGTAATGCTCTCTAGAAGATATCCGAGACAGCAAGTCGTACTGGAGCACCATTAGAAGGTTAAATGGAATATCGTTCTTAAAAGGCACAGGAGTGGGGGCAGCGCAGTTGGTCAACTATTTTTGCAGCCTACTTAAATTTAGCTCAAAGCAACCCTTGCAATATGCCCTACCAATCATAGTAAATGAAGCCCTAGATGGAATAATAACGGCACAAGAAGTTTCTGGTATTGTTGATAAACTAAAAGATAACAAAGCGCCTGGACCTGATCGCATACCGGCTGAATTTCTAAAATACTCGTCACCATTATTCATACAAAGACTATCAGAAGCTTACAACAATATTTTGCAAACCGAGAAAGCGCCCAATAGTTTTCAGAAAGCCATAATTTTCCCAATTTTTAAGAAAGGCGTTCCACAACTAAACAGCAACTACAGGGGAATTACCTTCCAGAATGCAATAGCCAAAGTCTTCTCTGCAGTTCTTCTCGAACGGCTAGGTAGATGGCTCAATACAGTCGATGTTTTGACAGAGTTTCAGTCTGGATTTCGAAAAGGTTACTCCACGGTTGATAATATCTTCCGTCTGAATACCATTGCGCGAAGTTACTTGGACAACGACAAAAATTCTATGCCTTCTTTGTGGATTTTAAGGCTGCCTTTGACTAACTGGATAGAAGGACTCTAATGTATAAGCTAAGCAATATCGGCATATCCACAAAATTTATACAAACTTCGCAAAGCATGTATCAAAACAATGAAGCAGCAGTGTGGGGTGGTGCAAGGCTATCCGAGTGGTTTCCCACTGAGTCTGGAGCTAAGCAAGGATGCCTACTGAGCCCTATTCTCTTTTCAATATTTTTAAATGATTTAGTCGAATTTCTTCTGAAAGGAATCACAATAAACGGCCTAGAGATTAAAAACTTGTTATACGCAGATGATGTAGTGGTATTTGCCGAATCATTTGCCGAAAAGATTTGCAAGACAATATCAATGTTCTACAAGGATACTGCAAGGTTTGGGGTCTAACGATCAACTGCGAAAGTCTGGAAGGTCTCGCATCTGCAGGAAAATGGCAACTGGGAGAGACTGTCTTAGAGGTGGTGAAGTCGTACAAATACCTAGGAGTCTGGATTCATCACAATGCCCAATTTAACTTTCACCTGGGAGAAAAGGTAAAAGATTCTAAAGTAGCGATAAATAGTATTTGGAAAACGATACTAGGCAAAAAGGACGTTCCAACTAGCACAAAATACAAATTGTTTAATGCCGCAGTGAGAGCAATTATGTGTTACGGTGCACAAGTAGGGGGGATACGGCGATACGAGGAAGTAGAAACTCTTCAAAGGTATTTTGTAAAGAACATTTTTCGATTGCCACAGTACACGCCGAACAGGATGTTATATCTGGAGACGGGACTATCGCTACTACATCTGTATACAGCTAATCTGCACTTTGACTACATGCAGAAATCCATAAACATGGAGGAAAGAAGAGTACCTAGGATCTTAGCACAATATTTAGTAAAAGACCGTCTGCAATGCTTCAGAGAGTGGGACAATTTAGCTGCGGAACACGGAAACCAAAATAAAAAACCAAAAATAAAAAACCAACTACTACTACTTCCTTTTTCGGGTAGCGAGCGAAAGCACAAGGTGTTTCGTGTGTCCTATGTCTACATAGACCACACCGATGTTACGAAACCTTTATAGTGGGTCCGCTTTTTTAAAATCAACCGACCTTTCCCTTCCCTATCTGTGCCTGATGACTTTGGTACAAGCTTTCGGAAAAGCCTCGTTGAATTTGTCGTTTCGGACTCTCTGGCATCAGACAGCAAACAACCTGTGGGGGTTCTTGACTCATCTGAACCCTGAAAACCCACAGATAAATATTTAATTAGAATTCCTTAGTCGTCCTTAGGCATGTTTTAGGATCATTTTGAGCTTGCTAAATAAAATATAAAAAACATGAGACATTACTTTCATTTCCTGGAAATGGAACCTGGGACCTCTTACTCTCGTACTTATTACAAAAGTCGGCATCTTAACGCAGTCGACTGTCGACCTCATGACGAAATTGTGAAATTTTGTTTAACATAATCGAATACCTTGCCAGACTTTCAAAAGAGACAACCCGACCCATGTAGCTTAGATCTCATTGTGGGAAATTCAATGTAGAATTCGCAGTCTTTAATTCAAAAGGAACTTTTCTAGGGGGCGCCGTTACTAAATTTCAATTTTGTCCTTAAAAAAGCACCCTAATGTACAAACTACATATATATGTAGTTTTACAGGAATTTTCCACCCACTACGATTATGTAGCCTTTCTACATGCCGCGTTTACTTTTCTTATTTCTACATGCGACGTGTAGCTAAATTTGTCTTCTCTGTGTAGAGAATCTATTACTTGAATCAAAAATGTTTGATGCCACGTTAAGTTAAGAATGTAAATTTTAAACCCAAAAGCAATTTTCTTATCTTATATCATTATCCTTTCTTCCCTTGTCTTAAAAATTTAAAATGAGAAAGAACATAACTCGAATTCAAGAAAATGTTTTTAAAAATTCAAGAAACATGATACGTATTACGGTAAGAATAAACATTTGTAATCAAATAGCGAAGAATGAGATCTTGATGCCATGATGTCCAGCTTGGATTGCTCTCTTCGTTCATTATCCTCACCCAAGTCTAGAAAACTAGGAAAGAGAATAAAATAAGCTCGACTTAAAAAAGTCTTTAATCTTGTGAAGTTAAATAAGTTTTTTCTTAGTCGGGAAATTTGAGGGAAACAATAAGAACCTATTAACGAAAGGTATAGAATCTCACCTGATTTGCTGGTCGTCAGAGTTCATGAAGTTTGGTTCATCGTGTAAGTCCCCACTAAGTGTATGAATTTTAAATTCTGAATTTCTGGATCCAAGAATTTGGAATGCTTCAGAGTAAATTACTTGCTATCTTCGATCAGTTACTTCTGTCCAATCACTGCGTCTATTAAGATCAAACTAAGAACGATTCAAGCTTAGTTTTATGAACAATTTTCTTAACGATTTAAAAACGTGCTTTAAATATATTTCTTTGTAGGATTTCTTCTCCCAATCAAAGATTATTTTGAAAAAAAAAATTCCTATACAAACAGCGGAAAGACCACGGTATAGTACTTTCAAGATGTTATCTCAAATTTCAAAAAAACATGAAAATATAATTTTCCAAATTAAAACTTTGTATGTCCCTCCAATCAATCTTCATTCCAGTAAACAAATTTTGTCAATCTTATCTCAAAGTATCATTGATTGTCGATGAGTTTTCTTAGAAATTGACTACTTTAACGCCGAGCGAACAGCTGGCGCCGTGGCTTAGTTGGTTAAAGCGCCTGTCTAGTAAACAGGAGATCGTGAGTTCGAATCTCGCCGGGGCCTTTGTCGGGAGGACTGTTTCTTCCTTCCGATAGTGTTTTTTTTTTATTATTTAAAAATATTTGTCTCAATAAATCTACATTTTATGGCTTCTCTCAAAACTTTAGCCACTTTGCCAAGAGCCCATTAAGCGTAGTATAAACATCATAAACTGCTGCCTGAAAAATATACTTTATATATATTAGCAATAATTCGAAGCATCAATTTTTTTATTGTCGCTGGCAATCATTTAATCATCTCGAGTCATCAGTTGTTGTCGTCGTTGGAGTTGCTTGAGGAAGGGTGGGGTGGGGTGCTGTGAAGGACTCCGAGAGCAGTGGGAATAGCAAATTTCGACGCGCCATCGCCCATTTGACACATGTGTCACTTGCAAACCGTTCCGCTTGCTGTGGCTGCTGCTGTAGCTCTGAGCCTTCGGTTGACAGCTGTCAGTGTCAGTTTACATAATTTATAGATTTCAACGCATAAAAAAGTCATAAAATTTACAATGTTGCCTTTCAACAAAATAAAAAAAAAACACATTCGAGCGGCAGAGCCTCGCTCTCTGATGCCCGATGCCGCTGCCGCTGCCTTATTTTTATGAGCAAAGACATCCATTTTCGCACAGCTACAATATCTCTCAATTCTCACAGAAAATTGTTTGCATTGCCATTGGCATTCGAAATGCTTTTGATTTATTTGTATTTATTTATGTGATTCTTTTCTCATATTCAACTCCAGCGATAAATTCTCGCACTCAAGCAAAATACATAAACGATTTATAGTTTGCCAGACAATAACTAACCAAACGCAGCAGCAGCAGCAGCGGCAACAATATGTGGCAGGGGCTTAGTAATAGAAGTGGAGCAGGAACCAAGCATATAAATCTTTGCTGCAAAAAGCCGCCGCCATAGAAAGATGCGCCGGGTTGATTGATTCACAGCCAGAAACTAGAGCTACGACTTTAACTTAACCCCACATGGCATTAGGTAGAAGAAAGTCATAAAACAAGTATAGATTTAAGGCCATTTAAACAAAATTAAATCAAAGTAAGGAACAAAAATATTTCTAGAATTAAAAAAAAAAAAATCAACACACACTCATAAGAGTGCATAGGCCCCGGCGAGATTCGAACTCACGATCTCCTGTTTACTAGACAGGCGCTTTAACCAACTAAGCCACGGCGCCGCTGACGCTCGCTGTGGCCAGAATCTTATTTAAGGCAAGTGCTGTGTGGCGCACATTGATTTTCATACTAAAATTCTTTGTTCCTAAAATAAACTTCAATTGTACCAACTTAAACAATCAAAATGTAACCACATTTCATTTTCTTTCTTATTTCCTTATTTACAATTAAATGAATTAAGCACTCAAGAGGGCTTTGATGTCAAGTTTGTTAAGTAATTTCACTTTGATAGGTATATAAAAGAATACAAAATAAATTAATTTTGTAATTCCATTGTTATGTAGGCCCTAATCAATTACACTAGCTAACAAGTTTGAACAAATTTTTTTATTTTGAAAAATATTCGATATAAAGAATAAGGTGAAAAGTTAAGTGCAAAAATGTTCTCAGAAGGCCGAGAAGATGTGAACGACGAAAGAGCGTGCCGGACGCCCGAGCACTTCAACAACAGACGAAAAAAATTATAGAAGTGGAGAAAATGGCTGGCCATCGTCGAATCACTGTTAGAGAATATTGCTGAGGGACCTCAAACATATCTATTGGCTCGTGCCATTCGATTCAATGATTTGGGCATGAGACGGGTCGCCGCGAAATTCGTACCAAAATTGCTCAATTGCGACCAAAAACAGCATCGCATGAACATTGCTAATGAGATGTTAAACTCTGTCCGACGACGACCCAAAATTTGCTCCAGAGGGTCTCTTAACTTGGTACGAATCGTGGGTTTATGGTTGTGACGTGGAAACTAAGCTCAATCATCTCAATGGAAGCTGCCGCAACGAAGCAAGACCAAAAAAGCGCGCCAAGTTCGGTCGAATTTAAAAGTTTGCGACAGTTTTCTCGATTGCAGGGCGTGGATCATGAGTTCTGCCACAGGAAGAACGGTCAATAAGGAATAACCAGCAAGTTATGCGAATTTGCGTGAAGCAATCCGCCAGGAAACGCCCGGATTTGTGGAAGAACAAAATTGGCTTTGCACCACGATAACGCCCCTGCTCACATCGTGCTAGCCTTTTTGGCCAAAAACAAAACACTAATGATGCAGCCACCGTATTCCCCTGAGACTCTCTCTCGTTCCCTAAACGGAGAGGCCCAGAAAGGACGACGTACGTACGGAGGATAAGACGGCATCGAATGAGAGCTGAACAAGATAAAAAAATGATTTTTTTGAAGTGCTTTGAAGATTGAAAAACCGTTGGCACAAGTGTATAATATCCAGGGAATTATTGAAGGGGACAAAATAGATATTCGGATGAATAAATAAAATAATTTTGAAAAAAACAAAATTAAGATACTTTTTGAAACCACCTCGTATAGTAATATGTCTTATGCTCGACCTGTAACTTGTGCTCTAATTTTCAAAAGTCCACCACCAAGATCGGAAATGTCAGGTGAGAACTTATTTTTAACCACGGGCGGGGCATAAGGTGATTTATCTCTTCTTTGAGGGATATATAAGACTCATTGTGTCCTCTTTAATGCCCTCTTCTAGTATAAAATTTTTTTTTTTCATTTGTTTTTATAGCTTCGATATTCAAAAAATATTACCCCCAAAAGGATTTTTCGAAATTCGGAATACTTTCGGTGATATAGCTATTTTAGTGACCCAAGGTAACCCAAATTTCCTAGCAACACCAAACTTTATTTTTTTCCACGTTTTTCAACGGTTCGTTTTTTCAAGTTCTACAGGACTGATTTTGATTGTGAATTGACATGGCCTCAACCCTCAACCAATGAAAAAACATTTTTTTCCATTTTTTTTCTTCACTGGACTGCAAAAAAATTGTCAAAAAATCGATTTCTCATTTTTTTAAATGGCCACAACTTTTACAAATTCATTTTTTTTTGATAATTCTGCTTCGGGCCATTAAGGCATTTATACTTAACATTTTTTTGTTTTTCGGTTTTGCTTTCTAATAATGGGGACTCCCGGAAAGACGTACTTAAACCCCTGCATTTACACATTTTCAATTTCGTATTATTTATAATGAATTGAGCAACCAAATACAAAAAAACAGAATTAGAAAATCTTTTCCTGTTTTGCATTCTACAATTGTTAAAATATTGGTAAAACTTCAGTCGTCTAGGATCAAAACCAGGCATTAAATCCAAAGTGTTCCCCGGCAATGAGTTTGAATCACGAACTCGAGCCGGCTATCACCAATATTTGAATTAGAGAGAAAACCTCTTTTCCCGTTTTTATTCTAGCAATTTTCCCAAGCTAAATCAGGCAAAATTCAGTCGTCTTACAAGCCTTGAAAACCTTTGTTCTCCAGCAATGGTGCCCAGCCTCGTTGAGGGCAGTTCAAATTCACACCGACTGTTTCGCTTTAATAACATTAGTGTTAGAGAGAGACAAGGCCTCGCTCTTCTTGGGAACCCTGCTTTAAACTCACATTTCTCAGTTGAGTTGCAGGCCAAATGGAACTATTGAACACAAACTGTTTAAAGCAATCGTCTCCTGCTTTGGAAAATATGTTCCATATTGTCAATTAGGCAAACTAAAAGTTGATTCATTGCAGAGCATACATTTCGCAAGCACAACCAGTAAAAATGTCAGTAAACGAAATCCTGTCCAGACAATTAACTAATCTTTGTTTCATTATGCAGAAACCAAAACAAGATGCCACAAGAAAGAGCAGCAGCATCAACAGTTGAGAACAATGAAGACACGCCGCCATATGCATTATTCTTTGGTGGCATGGGAGCTGCTTCAGCCATCATCTTCTCAGCCTTCGGAGCGGCGTATGGAACAGCGAAATCGGGTACCGGTATAGCGGCCATGGCAGTGATGCGTCCCGAATTGATCATGAAATCGATAATTCCCGTGGTGATGGCTGGGATTATAGCCATCTATGGACTGGTGGTTTCTGTGCTTATAGCTGGCTCTTTGTCGCCCGCCTATACCATTCGTCGGGGTTACATACATCTGGCGGCGGGACTATCGGTGGGATTTGCCGGTCTGGCAGCAGGATTTGCCATTGGCATTGTGGGTGATGCGGGAGTGCGAGGAACGGCACAGCAGCCGCGTTTATTTGTGGGCATGATTTTGATATTGATCTTTGCAGAGGTGCTGGGTCTGTATGGCCTGATAGTGGCCATTTATTTGTACACCAAGTAATTTGTTAAGTTATGTTCAATTTTAAAATCACAACAATAAATTAATGTTTGGCAAAAGCGAGAAAACATTTGAGTTTCAATTTTCATTCGTATTTACAGCCTTACGCACACTATTAAAAACGCTGCCCATCAGTGGATTAAAGTTGACTTGAACTCCATCTTTTCGCTGCCACCTCATAAATTTTTTGTACAATTATGCGGCACATTCCCCGGCGACAAATCTGTATCACCTGGCACCAACTCAACAATCACAACCCCCGTACACACACAGTCACACACAGGCGGTGCCACAAGTGTAGTCCCTACTCCCAGTGCCAGGACCGTGTCCCAGAAGCAGACACATACAAAATGCAAAACATTCTGGGAGCACAAATAAAAATGTCATGTTCTGGCTGGGATTGTGTGGCCACCGCATAGAGACAATTCGTCCCCGAACAGCAAGAGCAGCAAATTTCCATTTTCCGTTGGGGGGTTCATATTTTTCAATTTGTTTAATTGAAACAAAGTGAGCAGGAAAAACCCAAGCAACCACAACTTCGATTTGCAATACTCCAAATGGATTTTGTGGTGGCTTACCCGGAGTTTTCCTTCATAAATTTGAGAACAACGCTTGGAATTGTTGAAAAAGTTTATAGAAATACATATAGGTCTGAGCATGGCTCAAGCTGAGGCCGACAACGACAAGCCGGATTATGCCATATTCTTTGGGAGTGTGGGCGCTGCCTTTGCCATCATCTTTTCTACCTTGGGTGCTGCCTATGGGACCGCTGTTTCCGGCCTGGGTATCGCCTCCATGGGTGTGGAACGACCCGAAATGATTATGAAATCCATTATTCCGGTGGTAATGGCTGGCATTATTGCCATTTATGGACTGGTGGTGGCCGTTTTAATCGCTGGCTCCCTGGATCATGATTATACCATTCACAAGGGTTATATACATATGGGTGCTGGACTAGCGGTGGGTCTGGCCGGACTTTCGGCTGGGTTTGCCATTGGCATTGCCGGAGATGCGGGTGTACGTGGCACAGCGCAACAACCGCGCTTATTTGTTGGCATGATTTTAATATTAATCTTTGCCGAAGTTCTGGGTCTGTATGGTCTGATTGTGGCCATCTATTTGTACACCAAGTTGTAGGTGCAACGGGTTTCAAGTCATTAAATAAAGATCTTGCGAGAAAATTTCAAATCATTATAATGGAAAAGTATAGCTACGATACCCATTGAAATTAGTACTTACGAATATTTATTGGTTGGCAGCGGTGACTCATCGATGAGACTATTTTGCTGTCTAAACCAATGTTTAAAAAAAAGTTTCATTTCCTCTGCTTTGGACTTGCTGCTGCTTCAGAGAAAAATCAGAAGTCGCTGTCGAAGCAAGCACAGAAACTGGTTTCTGAGAACAAGCAATCAGCACCAACAGTCGTCGCATAACGTTTCCTTGTCATTTTGCTTTTCGCTGCTTGCGATCAGCTGAGCAAGTCGGAGCTGCTGCTTCAGGTCCGCGGCGCCAGTCGGAGCAGCCGCAAGCGCTCTGCTTTTAAAATTCGTCGGAAGCACAAGCGAGACTTATTTTGCTCGTCATTTTCGGTCAGCAGCACAAGTCGTCAAATAAAATATGCCACCAACAAAATTATAACAACCCCCAACCCCCACCCCCCCCCCCCCACCCCCCCCACCGACAGACGGAGAGAGGAGTGTTAGAGTGAGCGCGTACGCACAAACAATAATCAAAAACAGTGACAAGCGACGGGGCTGCTGTCGGTGCTTGCAAAAGTAGGACACTTTTTGCTGCTCCGACTGGCGCCGCGGACCTGAAGTAGCAGGTCCGACTGGCTCTGCTGATCGCAAGCAGCGAAAAGCAAAATGTCAAACGTTATGCGACGACAGTTGGTGCTGTTTGCTTGTTCTAAGAAATCAGTTCTGGGCCTAGATGGAACATTGCCATAAACACGGACAAGTGTGCTTCGGTGACTTATTCCACCCTTCGTAACTCCTGCCAGGAAGTATTCTTGCACGATCAGCTTAAGGAGCATAAAGCAGCCCATAAATACCTTGGGGTGACACTGGACAGAAGACTGACCTTTGGACAACATGTCACGACAACAGCTCAGGCAGTGACTGCCAAAGCATGGCGCATGGGGTGGCTCCTGAACTCCAACAAAAAGCTGTCACTCAGGAACAAAGACCTAATCTACAAGGCTATTCTGGCTCCGGTATGGAGATATGGCCTACAAATTTATGGAATCGCGGCGAAGTCTCACCTGAGTAAAATTAGAGTGGTCCAGGCGAAAATCCTTAGACGCATTACGGGAGCTGAATGGTACCTGAGAACCAGGGATATTGAAAAGGACCTTGGAGTTCCCATGGTTGGAGATGTTATCAACAAGCAGGCCGCCATTTACCTTGACAAGCTATCTCACCACCCCAACAAACTGGCTAAAAACTTGTTAAGAAGACAGAGAATCCAAGGTGTACGTCAAAGGAGAAGGTTAAAGAGAGTCTTACCCAAGGACCTCTACTCACGGCGACTCTAGCAGGACACCATTTACACCAAATTCTTACAATTACTCATTAAATACCTACACTAAAACAATTAGAAATTATCGGTAAGCCCAAATGGACACTGCCAAGTACTGTTAAAACCCAATATCACACTAGCATAAGCGGCAAAAAAAGGATAGCAAAAGGCTAGTTATTGAAGGATACTTTACCAATAAAAAAAACATTCGTGAGAAAAAAAGGTTCTGTGCTTGCTTCGACAGCGACTCTGTTTTTCTCAGAAGCAAAAGCAACCATTCATATTGAACAGTTGAAAAAGTTGAAGCTGGGAAAAATAAATTTTTTCGACTTTTGCTGGAAGCAGTTAAAACACTGGTCTAAACCGAATACAAAAAGTTTGAAAATACCAGATCTGTAACCCGCCTGTATCAATCATCGCGTTAAATCTCTTAAACTATTTATTATAATATACTAGAATCTTCTTGTCTCTATAAGAATTAACAAAATTCTTCAAAATCAGGTGGACCATCCGCGAGTTATTCCAAGTGAACTGGCAAAATGAGCACTTAACGATTTTTGGACCATATCTTGAGATTTTGGGAGTCCCCGTAGAAAACCAAGTATGAGGAAGTAAGTGCTATACGCGTTCAGCTCTACAGCGTACGCTAGGTCCTTTTCCAAGATTCTTTCACTTTTGTGAGTTTTTAAGCACTGTTTAATTTTATTAATTTGTTTCTTTTAACTTTACCTTCTTTCGGTGATAAAAAGAACGCGGAGTTATCTTAGTCACACGACTATCCAGCACACGCACTCAAGAAAAAGCAGAACGAATAATTTTAGTACGAACGCTATTGAAAAATTCTATGCGTTCTTGAATTTTGATGAATTTCGGTCTGGAAATCGAGCTAAATTCGTTCTCTGTTTAGTGCTAATACCCGTTACTCGTAGAGTAAAGAGGGTATACTAAAGTCGTCCAAATGTATGTAACAGGCAGAAGGAAGCATCTCCGACCCCATAAAGTATATATATTCTTGATCAGCATCAACTGCCGGGTCGTTATAGCCATGTCCGTCTGTCTGTATGAAAACCTAGATCTCGGAGACTTGAAGAGCTAGAGCCACCAAATTTTGAAGACTCCTATTGTCCCTAAAATTTGTATGGCAGCTGCAAGAAGTGACCATCCGATTTTCGCGGGTCTGACATATGATGGCTCTGTGAAAAAATTGCAGCTCGATAGCTTCAAAACTGATGGACTAGTTTGCGTGGAAACACAGACGGACGGACGGACGGGCAGACGGACAGACTCAGCTCGTCTGAGCTGAGATGATTCCTTCTATGCGTTTCAACCTTCTGGGCTAAATTATAATTCACTTTTAAAGTGTATAAAAAGGAAAAAACAACTGATTTTAAATTGATGTTTGATTAGAGTATGGGAGCCCCTACTTTTGACTCTGTGGAGCTCTTGATTCAAGAGTGAACGATCTCTTTCTTGAACTTGATGAGCTCTTCCTTAAAGACCGAACCCTCTTGGGCTTTTCACAATGCACTATGCTCTTGATTAGTGGCCGGGTGGCTCAGCGGCTAGTGTGCGCGACCGCTGTGCAAGAGGTCGTGGATTCGATCCCGCCTCGGAACATCTAATGAAAAGTTTTTTCTTTGAATAAACTTTACACCCGGTAACGCCTCTCTGCTGTTGGCGCCAGCTTTGTAGTAATTAGCCATGAAAAGATTCTCAAGCCGTTCGGATTCGGAGTTAAACTGTAGGTCCCTTTCTCTTCTGCGAAAATTAGAAGCGCACAAGCCAAGAGATTGAGAGAAGCTCGGCTTTGGCCCTTTGGGGCTGTGTCAACGTGACAAGCCTTGGGGCTGTGTCAACTAGACAAGCCATTTTACTTTTACTTTACTATGCTCTTGATTCAAGAATGAGCAATCAAGGATTTGAGTACGTTTAGCTCTTGATTCAAGATTTTTTCTAATTGATTTAATAATGTTTCGTACTTGGTTTATGTATTAAAACTCATGTATCAAGAAAAGCGGAATCAAAAAATTAATACTTGGAACAAGAATTTCGGTTTTGTATTGAGAACTTGGGATCTAGAAAGACTGCACTCACAGACACCACCGCTTAGAATGCCTTGAGCATCGTCCAAATTTATATTATAAACTGACGGGGTGCGCTCTTCACTCGATTGTTTCCCCACACACCCCCTCTCCCCAAAAAAAAAAACGATACAGTGAGAGCGGGTATATCCCCTCTCTTAAATGAGCTTGCTCTCCTCTCTCAGTTTCTTTTCCTCACTCCCCATCGCCTAAAATCACCAAACAGAACGAATTTAGCTCGATTTCAAGCTCGAAATTCATAAAAATTCAAGAATGAAGAAGTTTTTTTTTCAAGAGTGTTCGTACTTAAATTATTCGTTCTATTGTTTTCTGGGTGTATTATCTCTGTAATTACCAGGATTAGAACTAGTAGACACCCCTCAAAAACTTTTTGGTACAATGTTTTGGAGGCTGATCGGTAGGCCCTTTCAAATTGAATGTCAGCAATTTGAGTGCCTCAGACCAACCCTGAGCCAAACCATTCATTTTTGATGCTTATTTCAAAATGTTCCACATTTCCCGGAAAACTTTTTAATAACAAATTGAGTAAAATGCGAAAAGTTCTATTAACATTATCCTCTTAGAAAGTTTGGTCCATACGACTTTTCGCACCAAGTGCGCCACCGCCCAACTGAGTAGGCCTAATACATATTTATTTATGTGGCCCAGCCATTTGTACAAAGTGTTTGCACTTAATAAACCCATTTCGCTAAGCACTTTGTTTGCCAAGAAAGAGACAGGGAGCGGGCCTTTTGCAAATTCAACTGCTTCGGCTTCCGTTTGTGCTTAACGCAGCAACCTCCTCCGCCACCCCCTTCCGACAACGTCGCACGCATTTTACTGTTATTTCAGCATTAAAAGTTCATTGAGTGGCAAAGGAAGTGAAAACAATTATCTTCAGGAAGGTGAAACATAAATCCTCGAATCCAAAAGTAAATTGCAAATTTCGTTTATTACTTTCTATGTCAACCGAGCGAACCCAAGGCCCAACCCGAGTCCAACCCTCCAGCTGAGCCCAAGAGATTTGTGGTTAAATCGAATCGATATTTTATGTTATCATATTTATTATGCAAACACACTCAACAAACGGTGGGTAATGCCAATTGGTGGTGTTGAGTTGCCAAAAGTGACACACGCGTCGTAAAAGCATACAAGCAGACATTCGCACAAATGCAAATCCTTAGACCGAAATGGGTTTCCTTTTTTGTGTATTTCTGGAATCTGCTCTGTTTAGCATTAAGTCTGATTGGTATTGCGTTGAAGTGTGTGTGTGAAATTGTGGGCCAAACTCAAAAGCAAATAATGCTAACAGCTTATTTTACACCAACTAAAGACAAAAATTTTAAACACTACTGCTTATTGAATAAAAATAAGAAATAAAAACAAACAAAAAAATTTGTTTCTGGCCCATGAGGGGATCGAACCCGCGACCTTCGCGTTATTAGCACGACGCTCTAACCAACTGAGCTAATGGGCCTTGATGACGATGTCGGTTTTGTTCCTTATTTCAGTTGGGAATTCCTTGGAAACCAAATTGGAGATTATTTTTAATGCAAACCGAAAAATAATCTATTTAATTAAGATAACTTTATAAATAAGGAAATTAATTTAGACAATCTATAAGTAGGTATGTATAAATGGGAAATTGTATGATTGAATTTATGTTCCTAATGTATAAATTTTTCACAGTATGCTCCTGCCGATCGGCAAAGGCTACGTCCCAAGGTCTACAAATACATATGTTTACTTGTACTCGCTCTTATACTTAGCTCTTAACCAGAGGTCGCAATGACCGGTCCCCTCATTGCAGTTGTCTAAATAAAACCGGTTTCGTGCGGCACATTGACGAAGAGGGACGGGTGAGGAGAGATACACATTCGCTCTTGGTCTTTTGCCAACCTATTTGCAGAGACCGCTTGCTGAAAAGGTCTTTTTTGAATGTATGCTATCAGTGTTTGCTTCTTAGGCTACCGACTTCAACGCACGTTTGTATGTATGCGAAAATGTTACGCTCTGCTCCACTTGACTTTGTTTGCAGCAACCTTTTTGAAATTACATTTTGGTCTCTCGGTCTTCAAACAACTCACACTTTGGGACCGCTTGACTGAAATGGGCCTGTTATTGGGTTGATGTCAGACCGACCAGCCTGAGTGAACAAAAACAGCCGCTTAACAGCGAAAATACATTTTCTCAAATTTCGAAAATGTGACCTGTTTTGTAAATTTTAGGGTAAATTTCATGCGCTAATTGCTTACATAATGTTGAAATGTTATCATTAATGTTAATGCCCTGTTAACCAACATAAGTTAAGGCTATACAACAGGACCAGGACCGACTTTAACTTACGCTCTCATTAATGTTAAGGCTCTGTTAACTAAGATAGGGGAAGGCTATACAACATTAATATATCGAAGTCGGGCAGGGCCGACTTTAACTAACGCTCTCGTTTTTTCTTAATCTTGAAGAGTTTAACTGTAAACTTTTCAAAACCGGGGCTTGGTACCTATACTGGAACATTTTGTATAATTTCTTTCCTCAGCACCTAAAAAGTAAGAAAATTAACAAAATTGCTTGCATTGTCTGTTGCGTCGTTTTTTTGGCAAGTCAATCAAACAAGAAACTTCATAACCGTTACAAGAAATACAAAATATAGAAAGAGAAAACTTTATATTCCCTGGTACACCCAGACAATTTTTTTCTTAGATTTCAGAAAATCTAGGCTTAAAATGGTTTTGCCCTTAATTTAAGATAATTTTTCTAAATTGGGGAAATTTTTGACTTGAATTGTAAAACAACTAACCTAAAAAATAGGTCAAAGTTAACTTCGGCTCGGCCGAAGTTTTGTATACCCTTGCAGTTTGTTTTTCTAAGTAAAACTACTTTCAGTTCCTTACTTTTCTATGGGAGCTATACTATATAGATTTCCGATTTTAACCAAACTTAGTTCAATCATGGAAAAGCATAACAAACTGTTAATTACGAAATTTGGAGGCGATCCCAATTAAAACAATAAAGTTTTTCTCACTTGAACTTCTTTTTCGACCGATCATTCATACTGCAGCTATATGCTATAGTCATCCGATTTTGACAAAACTTTGTAGAATAGTGTAAAAGTATATAAAATACATATATATGCCAACGTTAGGGATGTTTTCATTAAAAACAAAAAGTTTTTTCACAAGAACTAGTTTTTCGACCGATCGTTCCTATGGCAGCTATATGCTATAGTCATCCGATTTTGACCAAACTTTGAAGAATCATGTGGTAGCATATAAAACAAATAAATGCCAATTTTGAGCACATTACCATCGAAAACAAAAAAGTTTTTCTATCTAAGAATAATCTCCAGACTTTACTTTTCTATGACAGCTCTACTATATAGATGTCCGATTTCGACCAAATTTGGTGGAACTATGGAAAAGCGTATAGCTGCAGAGTGTATTAGCGACCACATAAAGTATATATATTCTTGATCAGCATGACGAGCTGAGTTGATTTAGCCCTGTCCGTCTGCTTCTGTGCTATCTCCTCCGACAGTTTTAAAGCTATCCTCACCAAACTTTGCACGAAGTCTTTTGGTACAGATACGCTGCACATCTGTACAAACCGGCCGGATCGGATGACTATAGCATATAGCTGCCATAGAAACGATCTGTCGAAAAACTAGTTTTAGTGAGAAAAACGTTTTTATTTTTAATGGAAACGCCTCCAAAGTCCGTATTTCTTAGTTTACCATTCTTTCCCATGATTTTACTAAGTTTGGTCGTGTATACACTCGAAAATTTTTTCTTAGATTTAAGAAAATCAGCCAAGGTTGCCCTTTTTAAGAAAATTTTCCTAAAGCTGAATTGACCTGAATTTTAAAAAAAACTAACCAAAAATAAAGAAAACGATGCACTCGTCTTACCTAAAAATAGAAAAACGATGCACTCGTCTTTACCCAAAAGGCAAAAAACGAGCACTCGTCTTTACAACAAGAAAATAATTTCCTAAATTTTAGGAAAGATGCTTGCAGTAACGAGCTTCGCGTTTGACGAAAAACGTATTTGAGACCTCAGTGCATTGTAAAAATATCGGAAAAATAGAAAATTTAAAACACAACAAAACTAAAAAAAAAAAAAAAAAAAAAGAAAATAAAAATAATTTGTTTGTCAATGTCTTGAATGGGATTCGAACCCACGACCTCGCGGCTGCACGGCAATTCTGCCATTCACCTCCGTCTTGATAGCATCTTACGCATTCGCCACCGTCTCCGCTTTCTAATTTGAGAAATGTTTTCATTTGATTATCACAAACCCTCGTTTCAGAAAATAAAGTTGTATTTTTGTGAAAAGCCTTTTCTAAAATTAAAGATAGTTAACCCTAGGCCAAAATAAGGGCGTTTTCTTAATTTTAGGCGACGCGTTTTAGAAAGGAATTTTCGGGTGTATAGCATATAGCTGCCATAGAAACGATCTGTCGAAAAACTAGTTCTAGTGAGAAAACTTTTTTGTTTTTAATGAAAACTTCCTTATCATTGGCGTACACTTATTTTAGTTACATTTACACAATTCTACAAAGTCTGGTCGAAATCGGATGACTATAGCATATTGCTGCCATAGGAACGATTGGTCGAAAAACTAGTTTTAGTAAGAAAAACTTATTTGTTTTTAATGAAAACGTCCTTATCATTGGCTTTCACTTATTTTATATACTTTAACACAATTCCTTAAAGTTTTATCAAAATCGGATGACTATAGCGTATAGCTGCAGTATGAATGATCGGTCGAAAAAGAAGTTCTAGTGAGAAAAACTTTTTTTGTTTTAAATGGGATCGCCTCCAATTTTCGTAATTAACAGTGTATTATGCTTTTCCATGATTTCACCAAGTTTGGTCGAAATCAGACATCTATATAGTATAGATCCCATAGAAAAGTAACGTCCAAAAAGTAGTCTTAGTTAGAAAAACTTTTGTGTTTTCAATGGAAGCTGCAAGTGTATACAAAACTTCGGCCGAGCCAAAGTTAACTTTCCCCTATTTGTCTTTAGTGTCGTACTGTGTAATGATTAGGGTCTGTGAACTAGGATTAAGAATAAGGATTAGAATGCAATACAACTCGTTTAACTATGATGTTTGTGTATCACGACGACTTTATAAAGACTTGATATTACGGATTGTGTATCTGCTTCCCTCTTGCTCTGCTTCTTGCTGCCTGCTGCCAAGTGTTAGGCAACGTTCACTTCTACTGTCGAAAGTGTTGGGCAACATCCACTGCTACTGGTGTAACTAGTAGGGATGGGCGACAAGTAAGAGTCGGGCCCTCCTTACACGTTTTGTTGCCAAAGTCGTCCCATTCTTCTAAATCATTAGATTTCAATAACATATGGAAACTTTGAGTTTAGAGTGCCCTGGGAGACCCAGCGCAGCTCACTCCAATATGGCTTATTATTTTCTTTGAATTTTGTATAATGGTATTCCTACCAAAAACCATTTCAGACCATTGTTTTCCAGTTTACCGGATAAACTTTGTGAAAATCCGTTATAAAAAAAAAGAAAAATATTTCTAAAATTAATTGCAGTCGTCAGAGCTCTGACTTTAAGGGATACACTTGGCAATAAGCAAGGCTGTTATAGAAACCCAAGAATTTTGGCCAAAGAATTAGATTTTTAGGCCACAGAGCAATGTGAGAAAGTCAGAAAGTAGAAAGTTGTGCTTAGTACCTTCTGTAGGAGGAGACTCCCAATCTATAAGTAACAGTTTGACCCAAAAGCTAAGGAAGTTTAAATTAAACATTGGAATTGGGACTAGAATCGGTACGGACAATGCAACTGATATCTGTGCGTTCATACGGACGTGACTATATCGTCACGGCTGTTGATGCTGATTAAGAATATATATACTATATAGGATCGGAAAATGTTTCCTTCTCCTTGTTGAATAAATTTCCCATTTTTAATGGCTGCTGACTTTGCAAAGTCAAAAGCGTAGCCAAAAAATCTGTCGCAAAGACAATCGTTTTCTTGATTTACCCCCCACTTGACCGTCCGTAAAAGAGCTTCGCTCTAAAAAAATCTTGGCTACGCCCCTGGGCTTTTGCATATAATTTGGCAAGAGCCATAGAAAAGAAAAAGAAGAGAGATAAGTGAGTCCTTAAGCGATAACAGCAACGAATGCGTAAAGTGCGCATAGGCAGTGGGCACCCCTGTTATAAACTCCTCAAAAGAAACTGCGCTAAAATTCGTTAGTCAAGTGGAAACAATCGCGGCACCCAGCGTAGCGGCTCATATGAGATGCATACAGCCTCAATCACCAGTCCAACGGTTTTTTCAGGACTGAAAACTGGTTTTGAAACGAATCGGGTCGAACCCTGAATTCTGAATATTATTTTACTGAGAAACGAAAACCTTTAAAATAAATAGCTGAACGTGAACCTGTTTCGGGCCTTAAGCTTCCTTCCGATTATTTGGTCGGACTTGGACGACTAAGGCCGATTTCACATCTTCTATATGTCGCATAATCTAACACCTTACAGAGTAAATTGTGAGTTTATCAGGACAAGGCTTTCTTTGCCTTCGGTGTTGTTTTTTACCGATGAGCAGATTGAATTTACTTAATTCTATTTCCGGACGTAGTCTGTGCTCAGGAGGTGGTCTGTTTCAATCGTATTTAATCAATTTTGACATTTGTATTTACAAATGGTACTTAGTTGACAAGAGCTGTGTTGCCATAACAAGTTTTAAAAATAGAAATCAAAAATAAGTTATGCGCCAAATTTGAAATAAGTAGGTTGATCAGTCAATATAACTGTGTACCCCCTTCATCTCAACATGGCATAGCTGAACGATATAAATATATATACAACCCATCAAATACGCCGGATTGAAAGCCAAAGCCATGTGCACAAAATATAATTCAATGCAAAGGGAAGAAACATCGCGCAGCACAAGCAGCCGCTGATGAAAGAAACGACCGAAAGTAGCAAATGGAAGGGCAGGAGCAGGAGCAGGAGGAGGTCGAAAGGAAGCGCGTAGAGCGGAAACGCAAAGGACAAACATGCCATTGGGCAAAGGACAAAAGTCAAAGTCGAGGCAGGGTGAGGGTGAAGCGTCTCTCTGAGGTGTTGCCAACAGGAAAAGCTTCAATCAGCAGAAAAAAGTGGAAGGGAAGGAGGCAACCAACTACTACACATTTAGTGTTTATTTCGCATTTATGGCATGGGATGGGGTGCGATGGCTTGGGATGGGATGGGGTGGAATGGGATGAGTTGGGATGAAATCAGCAAGAAATAAATATCCTATCTCTCTCCCACTCTGTCCGACCGAAACTCATACACACAATATATAAATTGTTTCCAAATCATTGGACACCCAGCCGCAGAAATACGAAAATGAAATTAAGTCCACACAACCAGAAAGAAAACAGCGACCGTCCTAGTCTTTAACAAATCGAAGTTTCTATACGCTTTGGGGGAGATACCTAAAAAGCCCGGAAAAGTTAGTGTGGAGAATACTTTTCTTCTTCCGAACTTCTTTAAACTCGGTTTGTGCGGCAGAATAAAGATCCAACGAACCAGGACCATATAAATCGGAACTTAACCCATGAGAAATTCCACCCAAGGTCAGAAAATACAGAGCGGTGGACATCAGTGTGCCGTGAGTCTTTTGCGAGTGAATTAAGGTGAAACATCGTGAATATAAGTTATGCAGTATCCACGAAATTTTTATATTTTCAATTGATGGTGTTAATGGTGTGACAGCATTTGAAGCGTACTGATGAGACTCTGCCGGGAGGCGGTCGAAACAGTCTGTCTACGCAACCACTTCTGCTGTTCATATGTAATCTTTGTTAATTTTCTGATGATTATTGAATTATAAATAACCTTCGACCTTGAGACGGCTAACAACCACTTTAACTATTTTTAATAAAATTACAGTTCAACATATGGCGCAGTAGGCGGTCTTTCAATTTGACAGCTCTGCTTAAGTTTCTTTCTGATTTGTAAACCCTTGCAAAGAATATTATAATTTTGCCCAGAAGAGTTTGCAACGCATAGCTATACTCATTTCCGACCCCATAAACTATTTATATTCTTGATCAGGGCGTTGAGCTTTTACCGTCCGTCTGTCTGTCTGTTCGTCAGTCTGTTTCTACGCAAACTTGTCCCCTTAGCTTTGAAGCTATCGAGCTGAAATTTCGCACAGGGTCTTCTGTTGACTGCACACTGCTAATATGAAGGAACCGACCGGATCGGATGACTATATCTCATAGCTCCTATAGGAACGATCGGTCGGAAAACTTGATTTTTTTGAGAAAAACTTTTTTGTTTTCAATGAAAACATCATCCAACTTCGTTTTGTCGGCTTTAATGCTTTTTCATAACTCTATCAAGTTTGATATAAATTGGACCACTATTGGGTATAGCTTCCATACAAAAGATAGGTCTGAAAAATAGTCTTAGTAAGAAAAACTTTTTTGTTTTTAATGATATCGTCTTGAAACTTGTTTTTTTTTAATTCATAAGCTTTCTCTTATTGCTATAAAGTATTGTTAAATTTTGAGTATAGAATGTAGCAGAGACCTGCAAGAAGACTCTAATGTTCGATCACACTCGTGCGTTTACTAGACTTTGAGGTGTTTAATTATACGTATTCCTATAAATCCAATAAATTTCTAAATCTCAGATGAAGCTAAATCAGAAATTATATTTAGTACACTCATTACAACTCTATAAACTATCATTTACGTTTGCATAGCTGTATAAAATACGCATTACAATAGTACATTGGAGCGTAAAGCATCTGTATTACAACAGAGCATACAATTTAATAATAGTGTGTCATTTAGTGGCTGGCCCATCCACACCGTCGATTACAATTCTAAGATTAGTATATGTAGTTGTAATGGAGCTCCGAAAAGCTTTCGGCTATCGCTCACTTTTTCGATTACTGGTAATGAGGTTTCAAAAGCAGGCAGTCCACAAAGCTAATGTAATCTAAAGTAATCTGGGTTGTAAACGATTCTTTTTGGCCCACACCCTGCGAAGTGTTAAGAAGGTGCTCGATTCCGTAATGTGAATTTGCGCCGCTGGGCAGCTCACGAGGCATTTGTTTGATTTCTTGTTGATTCCCAGTCGGATTTCTCGTTGCCTTCTGACTTCTTTCCTTATTGAAATAATTTAGAAACTGACTTCCTTTGGCAACAAACACTCTTATCACCTTTTGAAGCAAATTAGGCCCGACTTTTTTATATTGGAAGGCATAAAATCTGCATAACATGCAAACGTCCCTTCTAATAGCACGCATCCAGCATGGAGCAGAGAGAGCCGAGTGTTTTTACGAAGTTAAACCAACAACAACAACCCATGCAAACGTCCCTTCGAATACATAGAACAGTTCCTGCTGCGAACGGAAGACTGCAGGATTTTGCAACTACTTCTTAGTGGCAAAAGTTGTATACGAGGTGTGCAACTGGCATGCAGTCAAGTCCGACTGGGTACTTCGTGTTTCTCTGCTATGCACACAAGCGCAAAGCTAGATTGAGTGAGTTCGGGCACCACTGCTTTAAACCATTTTGAAAACCGAAAATGAGGGCTATCCCGGTTAATATGGTAATAATAATATAAAACAGTTTATCCTACGGTAGGATTCCTACCTGACTCTATGATTGGTCAACAACCTACAGCTAAGACGGTTAACGCTCGGGCAATGTCACAAATTTCCTTCAACGATTTGAGTGATCACTAAGAAGTGGTTTTGAAAAATTCGAGCTCTTAAAGCAGAAGGGCGGTCGGGCCATCGCTTGCCCACATCCTGATTAAAAGTAAACGAATGGTAGAAGATCTTAGAGGGTGGTTAGAAAAAGCCAAAACCTTCCCAGCATTTCGAATCTCTTTTGAATTTTTGTACCATATTCACCGATCTATTTGCGATAGTTAGGGAAGATGACATTCAAAAAACTCTAGACACGAAACTCGTATTATAAGGACATACAATTTACGTTGGAGACAGAAACTACCATTCTTAGACTCTGCAGTCCACAGGATAGACAACAAATTAAAAGTCAACTGGTATCAAAAACCCACAGCGTCAGAACGGATAATAAATAATCATTCTAAGCATCCAAAAAATATTATTATCAATACGGTTAAGAATCCAAAACGATAATAGACATGAGCGACACAATTTTTCACAAAGAGAACTTAGTAACCATCAAAAATCTACTGTCAATGAATATCTTTCCACACTACAATATAATGATGATTATCAACGGCATTGGAAAAGAAACCACAAGAACACCAGCGGAGCAGACCAAGATGTACACATCAGTAACATATGTATAAACCACAGTATTTTGAAAGACTCGCAAAATCTGAATTATATGACAGAGATCAGACCACAAAAGCTCACAAGTCAATATACACTACGGCTGCACTATTCAGCAATATGGAAAGTAGGATATCAACGATGGACAAAAATAACTTAATATACAAAATACCATGCGTTGGAAACGGGACCAATATTTGTAAAAAAATATATGTTGGGATGACAAAATCCAAACTTATGACTCGACTATCTAAACACAAATCAGATTTAAAAAAACGTAATGACAAAAAACAGCGCTTGCTGCCCACTGTGCTGAGAACGGTCACTCTCCCGACCTTGACGCCACGAGCATTCTGCAACAAGAGCGTCACTATAATAAGCGCTTCACTCTGGAGATGCTTCACATTATTAACACACCAACAAACATTGGGCTAAACTTTAAAACGGACACAGAGAACTGCGCACACATATATAGACATTTACTTGACCAATACAAACATTAGAATAAGTAAGTTTCACATCGAACTCCGTGGCGAGCAGTAGCAATTGTACCGTATTAATGTATGTATAGGTTTTATTAATTTTGTTTAAATTGTTTCATGGAATTCTTGTTGAATATCTGTTTTATTGTTGTGTGTTAGCCACCCGATGTGGCCTCGAAATATATTGGGAAAATATTTATCAAACTTCCGTTTTATTTTCGGATGAGATGAATGACCTCGAGGCAGCCAAACCTTTGGATCTCTTTAGAATCTTTAGAAAAAAGTACACTCCAAAGTTACTTCAGATTAATTCGAATAAACTAGCTCGTGGACTAAATAGTTAGTTCATCAAGTCCAATAGTTAAGTCGTTCACTTAGGTAAGCTATTTATTTGCAATATTTCCGTCCTCAAATAGACTAGACCTTCCGATTAAGAAGACTTAACTATCCCCTAGACTCACATCACATAAGTTCTTCAATACCATGCCATAAGATGCTCTTTGGCACCCCTGTTTTAAATAATCTATTAACAGACATGCACTTACCAAGCAGCTCACTCGACGCAGCATACCCAGCCTCAATAAAAGAGTATCCAAACTATACTAAAACCCAAATTCATATGATGCTGATCTAGTTGATGATGATGACAACAAGAAGGAGTCTCAATGAATGTTTGCTTGAATGAGTGACTGGACTGAATGAATGAAGATTCCACATCCAGCGAAAGGCACAAATTTAAGTCCATGAGTTAGTCAATCGTACATGGACGACCAAAAGAACAAAATGGACATTAAAATTAAAGGCGAATGAGCCTCTTTGTCGGTGTTGTCCTTTGCCACAATTGATGCGTGTGGTTTTAATGGTCAGCAAAAGTTTTTGGCCAAAATAAATGGAGCAAGCTTCCATCAACTAAATACCCCAAAGGGGTTTCTATGGACATTACGTCCGAGTCGTTCGATCGGAACCAAATAAGATAAATATAGGCAAAAGCACAAATGTAAATAAAGTTTTTTTGCAAACTGTGGGATATGTGGGATATTTATGTTGTGTCTAATAATAAGCACTTTAAAATGGTCTTTTGGTTTAGAAATTGTGTTGAATAAAATGTTAGCAAAATGTACCATAAGAAATGGGAATAAAAGTTCAAAGATTCAGGGCATTGCTTAAAAGCGATTTGGAATAGAGTGACGTTAAAACTTAGTATAATAAATATTTGGATTAAACAGCCCATTCTCTTCAAAGAGAGAACAACAACACTCCACCAATGAAATGTAGCAACTGACCTATTAAAAGAAGCTTAGAGATTAACAAACTGGGGAAAAGCACTCCAAAGTTACATTATCTATTCACCCACCTCCTCCTCCTCCTCCAGCATCCAAGGATTAGCTTCTTTCGTTTAACTTTAAATAGTGAGTCAAATAGCAATTGTCGGCTTTATGGCTAAAGAGGACTTCCAATTCAGGAACAAACAGCATGAACTGTCGCCACTAACAACGCAGCAAATGAAGGCAATATCTCAAATGGGGACCACATAAACGAAATAATAAATACCAAATGATTTCATAATGAATGACAGACGGGCAGGCGGACTGACTGGCTGGCAACGACTGAAGGAGCAGCAGCAGCAGCAGCCCTCATCCTGGCCCTGACTGGCATTTCTTTCATTACAGAAATTGCGAAGGGAAAATAAAAAAAATTTCTTAATTTCGTTTCATTTCATCAGCAGCGGCAACAGCAGCAGCAGGGACAAGATTTACAACATACTGCGAGCATAAAATAAAAATCGTATTTTTTTCTCTTTTTGCTGCTGTTGCCGTCGCGAGGGGCAAGCGAAATAAATAAATAAAATAAAAAGCTAAGAAATAGAATGAATAAAAATACTCGAACGTACAAAAGGCCAAGACTGCCGCCACCACCCCTCGGGCGGGCGTTGACAACGTTAATAGTTCTGGGTGGCAGAAGCATCCTGCCACTCCTCCCTTTTGCGCAGGATTCTGCGAATGCAATAAAACGCACATGTGTTCCCCAGTTTCGCTCATAATTTCAGTGTGGTTGGGCAAATAAATTTGATTTTGAGCGAAATGCTCAAAGATTGACTGGATGACTGGGTGACTGCCTGTGAAGCTTTGACATTTGTAGTTAACTCCCGGCGCTTTGCCATGGCAATGCTGAAGGCATAAGTTTTTGGCTTTTGCTGAGTTTTGCCATTTCCGTGCTGTGCAATGACCTTCTCAGCCTTTTGTGTGAAATGAATCCCCACTAGCAGCAGCAGCAGCAGCGATGTCCGGCCACTACACAAAAGGAAATTGAAACCGTTTTTGAAATAATCATAGTACTTCATACAAAACATATTTTTGGAGCTTCACAAAAGAAACGAAAATAGATATCCCAGGCTCATAACGGTGAATCAATAAAGTGCTGAGACCACAGAAAAGTAAATGAAAACACGGGACACAGATTGAGATTGGGTTTGGGCATTCCGCACAAAAGTAAGCGATAGGAAAAGTCGCCTAAATACTTTTTCGTTTTAGCTATTAACACGGATTTTAGGTCATAAAATGAAAACTAATGAATATTTCTTGAAACTTTTTATTTTAATTCGGTCACTCAATGGCTACAAATCGTAGAACAACTTATTCGAAATGCCCGCCTTGGGCCTTCCAGCAACGCAGAAGTCTCTCTGGCCACTCATCGATCGCGCTTCAAAGACTTAATACAGGGTGGCTGATGAAAGCTGCTACTTTTTTTCTATTTGATGGATCTACTTAATTTTTGTTTTGTTTTGTTGATTGATCTTTATATTTATGGAAAATGGATAACTGGGACAAAGAGAGTATAGGCGCACGTTTGGCGGCGATCCTCCGACCAGATGGACCATAATGAGACTTGTTAACAATTCTGCCGAGCATGGGACAATCGAAAGAAGACCTTACCATCGAAACCCTACAGTTCGAACGGAGGAAACAATCGCTGCGGTAGCTGCAGCCATACAAAACAATCCAAGAGTTTCGACAAGGAACTTATCTGCTCAAATGGGTATAAGTAGACAGTTATTGCAGTCAATTATGCACAATGATTTGAACTTGATCCCATATAAAATTCAAATGGCCAACAAACTGAACGCAGCAGACTTGCCGATTCGCTTGGAATTTTGCCAGAAGATGCTTCCAATGTTGGAAGAGGACGAAAACATGTTGAACTGTCTTTTTATGTCTGATGAGGCCCATTTCGACTTAAACGGCAACATAAACATACAAAATTGTTAAATATGGAGTGCTTCCAACCCACAGATACTCCATAAGACGGAATTGCATCCACTTCGTGTCACAGTGTGGTGTGCAGTTTCATCACGCTGCATTGTCGGGCCCTTCTTCTTCAAAGAAAACGCTCACACCGTTACTGTTACTGGAGACTGTTACTTGAGCATGTTGAGAGAGTTTTTCTATCCAGAATTACGCCTAAAGAGAATTCCTTTCAAGTCTGTGTGGTTTCAGCAAGCTGGTGCAACTCCTCACGTAGCCCCGCCTGTTATGACAGAATGGCGACGAAATTTCCCAATAAGCTGATATCCAGAAACTCCACATTCCGTTGGCCCCCAGGTCGCCCGACCTTACTGCACCTGACTTTTTCTTGTGGGGTTATTGCAAACAGGAAGTCTACAAAACAAAACCGACAAATTTGAATGAACTAAAGCAATCCATTCGAGCTACAATTGCGGCTATTCCTGTGTCAACTCTCCAAGCAGTAATGAACAACTTTTTGATAAGATGCCGCACATGCATCAACGAGCAGGGGGGCATTTAAATTCAATTATTTTTAAATCTAATTAAGCTTTATTTAATAAAATGATGAGCTTTAACATGAATAAAAGAAAAATCGTTTTACCAAGTTGTATTCTCTGCTTTTGAAACTCATGTTCCTGAGGTTAAGTTGACGCCATCAACTAAACTATAGTACCTTGTTTCACATAGCACTTGTTGTACCTTAAAAAAAAAAACAAACTTTTCCTTGGTAAGCACAATATGAATATTATGCTTATCTGGGTTCGTGGTGCTTCTTGGTCAACTTGGCCAAAAATTCATCATTGGAGGAGACTTCAATGCCAAGCAACAGCTCTGGTGGTGACTTCAGGGACAACCCAAGAGGCACAGCTCAGCACCAGGCGATTTGTGGAGATTCCACACAAGTCCTGGCCACTGGAAGACCCACCTACTATCCGTATAATACTTCTATTTAAATAAGGGGCTGCCAGGACACCGCCTATCAGTACACGAGGAGTATGATCTGTCGTCTAACTTCTCCCCATCCTGTCAACTGTGAGACTGAGTCTCCATACAACCCCTAGCAGAAAAACGATAATTCTCCCTGGGTCTGACTTTAGCAGGATTCAGGACGAGTTGAGTGACTCCCTCTATCTTAACCTGGAGATCCTGTCCACTCAGGACGTTAATGATGTCATGACTCGTTCATGTGCAAATTCAAAACTGCTACCACCAACGCTGCTCCGGCAAACCCACTTCCCGCACAAACAACTCGTGGAAGTTATGTGTTGACCCCGGCTGCAGAGGAACGAATTGCGCTGGAAAAACCCTAGAGGGAGTACACGAGAACCCATGACCCTGCGATTGACAGAGTAGACAGGAGAATTGCGAATCGGGTAAGTATAGTCCGGGCCCCAATCAAGAAAGAGGCCACAGACAAGCTCCTTGAGAATGCCAACCCAAATGAGGAGTCCAAGTTCGCTCTCTGGAGGTTCACTAGGAGGTACAAGAGGCAGGTGCTGCGGAAATGTCCGGTCAGGAATCCTGATGGCACATGGGCCAAACACACACAGGACTGAGCTGAAGCCCTTGCCAGCAACCTCGAGGAAAGATTCCAGCCTCTTAGCTCTGCCTTAACCAATAGGCAGCAATTGGTTCCGGACTCACTGAACGTCCCTCTACAAATGGCGCTGCCAGCTAAACCCATCACGTTTGAGGAGGTCAAGAGTGAGATAGACTCGGTAAAAAGCAACAAGGACCCCGGTGATGACAAATTGGACAATAGGACAATAAAGCTACTCCCTCGCAGGGCGATATTGTTCCTATTGCTCATATTGAACGCAGATCTACGCCTCAGCTACTGTGCTGTGTGTGAAAGCTTTACAAAAACAATTGGGCTGCTCGGGACTCCGCTCTACTAATAATAGAAATTAAATATAGCAAAAAACTGTAATACACATAAAAATTAAGAAGGGTTACGTCAACTAAGGAAGCCGAAAGTGAAAGGAGAAAGTGTGAGGGGGGGGGGGGGGGCGGAAGGGGTGAAAGTGGGGGGAATAAAAATAGACTCTCATCCTTTCTCGCCACTTTCTTTTCTATTTCTTTTTGCTATTCCCAGCCATGATTTGAGCTAGAACCTCCATTAACCCACATTTGATGGCATTACCGAATCCTTAACGCTCTGCTCCTCACTCTTCCTCTCACTCTCTCTCTCTCTCTTTGTGTGCCTATCTCTGGATCAGTCTAAATGTTTTTATGTAAACACGAAAGCCCGCATTCTCAATCCCTTCCTACCACCTCCAGTGGAGGACACACAGTGGCCTGTAATTGTGTGCGCCTTTGTTGCCGTTGCAGCTTTTGCACTTTGCTTCCTTCCTGGCGCTTTGTTTTTCGCCTAGCGAGCAGAATAAATGTACAGCAGCAGTAGCGACACCGCCGGAGCGGCAGGATGAGGATGAGGAGTGAGATGGTTGGTTGGTTGGCTGGTTGCTTGGTTAGCTGGGTGTTTGAATGGCGGACAGCTTCAGCTTGCTACTTGTCCGGACTGTGCTTGCTTTCCGTTTTGTTGCCATTCCTTTTGTTGCTGCCTTATACAATGACTTAAGCTGAAATGTCAATTGGATGTGCAAGGAGCAGGGACCAGGAGGACCAGGGCAGAAGCCCAGAAATGAAAATGATGAAAATACACCCCAGGGTAAATGACAAACGTAATGGGGCAGCGGGGCAGCGGGTGGTATGGGCCAGTGGCTGCCATGTAAAAGTGCTTATGACAGCAACCGTACTCTGAGCGCCCCCGTCCACCCGCCATCTCATTCGCCGGCGTTCAAAGCACAGAAAATCCTTTCTTGGGCTAATAGAATTCAAACGCACGGAGGAGGCTTTGAATAGGTTCGTTTTCGAAGGGCGACGGCGCATTGACGCTGAGCAATGCCCATTTATGCTGACAGTGGACAGGGCAGGGGATGAGGTTGCCGATGGTGGGGCGGGAGCAGCTGAAGGCAAGGAGTTCAGTTAAAGAAAGTACGTGACATTAGCCAGTACTTGGTACGTATGTATACGAGCGAGGGGCGGTTGAGAAAGTGCTGAAATTTTAATACTTTTGATTTCATTCTTTTTCCTACTACATTTACATTTATCCTTCGTCCCTTTTATTCCTCTTGCTGGTCCATTTTATTCTCTTTTTGTATCTTAGTCTTTCTTTACCTTCCTTGTTCTTTGCCTCTTGCTTTTAACCTCCTTTTTCTTACTGGGAGCTTTCTTCCTCTTTCATTTGCTCTTATGTTTTTAACTTCGTATTTGCCTTAACCCGCAGTTCATCACACTTGTACACTTCCCCATCAATCTTCTAGATAGATAGAACATAGAATGTAGCATGTAGGAAGCAGAAGGTAAAAGGCAGAAAGCAGAAGGTGGAAGATAGAAGGTTGAAGGTAGAAGAAAGAAGATGGGAGGCAGAAGGAAGAAGTTGCCTATCGGCAATCAACTATCGCCAGTCGCCTTTCGCCAGTCGCCTATCGCCAGTCGCCTATTGCCTATCGTCTATCGCCTATCGCCTATCGCCAATCGCCTATCGCCTTTCGCCTATCGTCTATCGCCAATCGCCTGAAGCCTGTAGCCTGTTGCCTGGACCCAGACCTAGACGTAGACCTAGACGTAGACCTAGACGTAGACCTAGACGTAGACCTAGACGTAGACCTAGACGTAGACCTAGACGTAGACCTGGACGTAGACCTGGACGTAGACCTGGACGTAGACCTGGACGTAGACCTGGACGTAGACCTGACGTAACCTACGTACCACGTAGACCTACGTAACCTGACGGACAGACCTAGACGTAGACCTGGACGTAGACCTAGACGTAGACCTGACGTAACCTAGACGTAACCTGGACGTAACCTACGTAGACCTACGTACCTACTACCCTCTAACCTGGACGTGACCTACGTAGACCTGACGTAGACCTACTAACCTGACGTACCTACGTACTGACCTGGACGTAGACCTGACGTAGACCTGGACGTAGACCTGACGTAGACCTGGACGTAGACCTACGTAGACCTACGTACCTAACGTAACCTACGAACCTGGACGTAGACCTACTACCTACAACCTACGTAACCTACTAACCTACGTAACCTGACGTAACCTACTACCTAAACCTACTAACCTACGTAGACCTACTAACCTACTAACCTACAACCTACTACCACAGTACCTGACGTAGACCTGGACGTACCAGACGTAACCTGACGTAACCTAGACGTAACCTAGACGTAACCTAGACGTAACCTGACGTAACCTAGACGTAGACCTGGACGTAGACCTAGACGTAACCTGACTAGACCTAACGTAACCTGACGTAGACCTGACGTAGACCTAGACGTAGACCTGGACGTAGACCTTGACGTAGACCAGGACGTAGACCTAGACGTAGACCTGGACGTAGACCTGGACGTAACCTGACGTAACCTACGTAGACCTGACTAGACCTGACGTAGACCTGACGTAACCGACGTAACCTGACTAACCTACTAACCTGACGTAGACCTGGACGTAGACCTGGACGTAACCTGGACGTAGACCTAGACGTAACCTAGACGTAACCTAGACGTAACCTAGACGTAACCTAGACGTAACCTAGACGTAACCTAGACGTAACCTAGACGTAACCTAGACGTAACCTAGACGTAGACCTACGAGACCTAGACGTAGACCTAGACGTAACCTAGACGTAACCTACGTAGACCTAGACGTGACCTAGACGTAACCTAACTACCCACCCACTAACCACGTACTACGACCAAACTACCTGACGTAACCTACTACCTACACAACTAGACGTAACCTGACGTAACCTGACGTAACCTGACGTAACCTAGACGTAGACCTACGTAACCTACGAACCTACTACCCAACTACGTAACCACGTAACCTACGTAACCTACTACCTACGTAACCTACAACAACCTGACGTAGACCTAGACGTAGACCTAGACGTAGACCTAGACGTAGACCTGACGTAGACCTAGACTAACCTACTAGACGTAACCTGACGTAACCGACGTAGACCTGACGTAACCTAGACGTAGACCTAGACGTAGACCTAGACGTAGACCTAGACGTAGACCTGGACGTAACCTGACTAACCGACTAACCTAACTACTAACCTGACTAACACGTAACCTACTAACCTGACTAACCTACAACTGACGTAACACGTAACCGACTAACCTAGACGTAGACTACGTAGACCTGACTACCTAAACTAGACCTAGACGTAACCTGACGTAGACCTACAACCACGTACACGTAACCTACTAACCTACTAACCTACTAACCTGACGTAGACCTGACTAACCTGACTAACCTAACGACGTAACCTACTAACCTGACGTAACCTAACCTGACGTAGACCTAGACGTAGACCTAGACGTAGACCTAGACGTAGACCTAGACGTAGACCTAGACGTAGACCTAGACGTAGACCTAGACGTAGACCTAGACGTAGACCTGGACGTAGACCTGGACGTAGACCTGGACGTAGACCTGGACGTAGACCTGGACGTAGACCTGGACGTAGACCTGGACGTAGACCTGGACGTAGACCTGGACGTAGACCTGGACGTAGACCTAGACGTAGACCTGGACGTAGACCTGGACGTAGACCTGGACGTAGACCTGGACGTAGACCTGGACGTAGACCTACGTAACCTACGTAACCTGACGTAACCTAGACGTAACCTAGACGTAACCGACGTAACCTAGACTAACCTACTAACCTACTTAATAAAACTACAACCCGCACCCACCTGCGTGCCTACTAGACCACACACGCCACCACCACTACACCGCCAACCTAATAGCCCCGTAAAACAAAACCTAGAGCCAGCCGACCCACGACCGCCCCTCGCGCCTAGCCGCAGACCTAGACCTAGACCTTTCATATGACTTCAGATTATTTGATCCGTTCGGTCTCACCTCCAGTTTAGCCGACTATAAAACCGTCTTTCTATCTCTTATCTATCGCCTATCGTCGGTCGTCTATCGCTTATCGTGTATCGCCTATCGTAAATCGCCTCTCTCCTAACTTTCTTTTATATTCTTTCTTTATTTTCATTTCATCTTCTATCTTTATCTTCTTTCTTCATCTATTTTCTTCATCGTGTTTCTTCATATTCTTCCTTCATAGCTCCTTCCTCTCCCTTGTTGTTTCTTCTTTCTTCCTATATTTCTTCGTTCTAGCCTTCTTTTTAAGTCCTTTTTCAGTTACCCATTAAAACGAAATGGTACTATTCGAGCCACCCTCTGTCAGGACTCTCCATCCACTCCGCCTACATTCTCTACAGCTTGTCAGTGATGACTTTGACGTGCCCAGCGTACCGCTTGGACAACCATTGAAGCTGGACCTGAACCCAGGACCTCTGTTCCCTGTCCCGTACTCCGCCTGTACATAGTTTGTTTCATAAGTTTTTCGCAAAAACCATTAACGACGCACCATGGTGGCTTCAGCCATCCACCACTCCTGCCAGCTTCTTTACTGAAATTGAAAAGCAAAAAAAAAAAAAAGAAGTGAAAAGCTGAAAACTTTTAAAAGTTTGAATGGAAAGTTGGTGGGAGTCTTTTTTGGGGAGGCGGTGCTCATTTGGTCAGCGCTCTTGGAGGCTTGTCCACTTCTTGACGTGACACGGGATGGCTGCTAATGGCTGTGTAAATGACAAAGTGAATTTCCATTGGAGGTAGCCAGAATTTTGTATATTTTAAGCTGAAAAGTTGACAAAATGAAGGAGACCTGAAATTTAAGCCCATTTTAGTTGAGTATAAGGCTAAGAGGATCAAATTGAAAATTGAATTTCACAAATTGAGGGAACACAACTCTCTGGGGATATCGGATGAATAAATATATGCCTCCCCGCCCACCACCTACGCCAACCCCTTTGCCATTGTTTATTGTTCTTTTGTTTATTTCGCTGTCATAATTTGTTAAGTCCATAATTTTATTGTCGTTTACTTTTACAGTAATAAGCGGTCGCTGGCTCTGGCTCTGACAACTGTGGGAACCCAACAAAGTGGGTTAGTTTACGTAGCGATGCAATCGAATGGGGCCCGCAGAAGTCACCTGTTATATGGAAGTACACACATACAAACAGTGGACGCGGGACATTGGAATGGTTTAACTGGTTGGCTATTTGATTTTTGCATTATTCAAGTAAACAGCTCAATTAAATGGGCGTCAATTTGTACCCCACTCTTTGCCATTAGTTTCTTTGTGGCTTGCATATTCTAGTGATTATCGATTCAAGTTGCAAGAGTGGAGAGAGATTTATGTCCTCCTTAAGCAAATAATATTTTCTGTTTGGCAAATGTCCAAACTTGATTTATAAAAGTGTCACACTTACCGCTTGGTTCCCCCTAATCGACAGTTTGTAATTCCTTTCGGCACCGAGATCATAAGTCAGGGGTCGGCATTGTTGACAGAGAAGTTGCCACTGTCTACTGAGAAACATGCTTTCAAAAGCTTCTCTTTAATGCTTAAATTTTTGTTGCTCGGCCGCTCCGGAATCAGCTAGAGAGCCTTAAAGCACTACACATTCACATCTTATCTCTGCTGTCTCACAAATTCTACATATTCTGCTTACATTGCCGACCCCTATCCAGGGAAGATATTCAGCATTGGAAGGATGTTCGGTATTAAGGGAGTTCAGTGTCTTGCACCTTGGACAAATCACCTTGAATACAATCGGCTTGATCGATGTACTCAACTGTTCTAGCGCAAACGTTCGAGCAAATTTTAATTAGGTTCCTAAAGTCATCATGGGGGTAAAATAAACAAATTTTGTCTGTATTATTATCATTATTACCAACAAACTTCAATGTAAAAACTTTATAACATCCCAGTAGTTCGGAAGGTCACCGCCCGGCTGGAGAATATCGACCGATTCCTGTCTGCCGCCGCACAGTGGTCCCAAATCCCAAAAAGCTAGCCAAATGTCGAAAAACGTATTTGGCTGAAAGTTTGTACTCGGATGTTTTCTGGGTCGATGGTTACGAATTCGAAATAAAGATTTAGAAAAACAAAATGGCGGATCCAATATAGCGGAAAAGCCTATAATCGGGGGTTTTCCATTTCAAACCATCGTGGCCAGACCCTGATGAGCCAATCTCCCAGTCTGCCGTATTGAAGTGGCAACAACAGCGACTGCACCAACCTGCATTTCTGGATTTTGTGGTACCTCACAAAAATTATCACCGACACTGAAGTTGCAGAAAGATGCAGCTAATTTTTGGATATGTTTTGAAGGTGTGTCTAAACAACAATTTCTATTTTGTTTGAGAGTGGGATCTGATAGGAATTTTGACTTATTGCTTTTTCTAACACGACTTTTCGGAATGTGATTCAGAAAAAACCTCTACAATGTATTAATGACTCACTATTTCATGTATAGTTAATAATAGTTTTGAGCTATACATTCAAATTCTACGTACTTTCTGGAATAGAATCCATTTTGTAGAATCCAAATCGGTTAACTTTTTGCGATTCTATACACTTCTGAATGATGTGTTATTTTCGGTACGTGACGAGTAAACGATGAGGCACGCTCGATGCTCACAAACGGAGCTCGTACCTGAGCCAGGTAGTGACACTTCCCCCTTATTAACGGTCACAATATAAACTAGATGTACCACTACTCACCGCAACCTTCTCAAAATAACATTTTTACTTTTGGGTCTTCGAACAACACACTCTTTGGGACTGCTTAACTGAAATGGGCCTGTTATTAGGTTGCGGTCAGACCGACTAGTGCTGTGTGCACAACCAGAGAGCGCGATAGCAGCACACAATCTGTTGAGGGAAGACCGAGACTATTATTGTTTTTCGTGAGAAGAGCTGGCTAAATATGTGGTTTGAGAGTTCCCACCCGACAATCGACATCGAGAACGGATCCGCTTTCGACATTTTCTAGAAATTTTCTCTTACAAAACTATGGTCCAAAAAAGTATTACCTGTCGCTCAGTTTGAGGCAGCAAAACATTTCTTTTCGATTCAAGTTTTCAAATCCGTTTTCGATTCTTGCTCGATAGCGAAAACGAGTAAAAAACGGATCGAAAACTGAATCTTTTCCTTTTAAAACCCGCATCTCTAAGGAAAAGCGGATTTCGAATTTAAGAGAATCTATCGTAGTAGCTGATGTCCGTTTGAAACCTGCATCTCTATGGAAAAGCGGATTTCGATTTTTAGAGAAACTTACGTAATTCTCTTATGTTTCTACGAGATTCTCTTATGGACCAACGAGAATTACGTAAGTTTATCTAAAAATCGAAGACCACTTTTGTCAGAGATGCGGGTTTCAAACTGACATCATTTATTACGATAGTTTCTCGTTAATTCGATATCCGTTTCCCGTTTGCTGGTTTCAAACGCAAAAGATTAAGTTTTCGATCCGTTTTTGAACCTTTTTCGGTATCGAGAAAGTGTCGAGAGCGGATTTGAAAACGTGTATCGAGAACTTACGTTTTGCTGCCACAAACTGAGCGACAGGTAATACTTTTTCGGACCGAAAACGGAACAAGTTCTCGATAGTATTGTAAGAGAAAATATCCAGAAAATGTCGAAAACGGATCAGTTCTCCTAGTCGATTGTCGGGTGGGCTGTTGAACCGAACATCTCACTTTTGGTTTGGCTTTCGGTTTGATTTCCGGTTTCAAGCCGGTCCGGTTCATATCGTAGAAATCGGCAATAAAAATATAATTCTAGCGGCTGAAATTCTGCCGATGTCTATGCTCTCATTGTCAACCTCTGACTTCAATCGTTGTTAATTGATTGCCTCTTCTCCTCTTTCTTGTATTCATAAGCTTTCTAATGTCATCCTCCTTTACGGTTTAGGATTTCGACAGTTGGTTTGCCTGCTCCTTTAAACGTAGTTTAAAATATTAAACTTTTTTTTATACTTTACCAAAATGTTTTTTTACCACCCGCCAGGTAGTTTATTTAAATGTCCTTTCGACTGTTTTTTTCGTGTTCCTAAATATTAAAATAAATTTGTAATTCAAAAAGCGCACAATAAATTTCGACACTCCCCCAAGAAAAACAACTTGCCAAAAAGAGGAGAATCTAAATAGGTTGCCTATACACACATATGTGTACAATGTGTGTGTGTGTGTGTGTGTGTGCGGTTACTGAAGGGGTCGCGCGGTTCACTGATGTGTGCTTGTCGTCGGCCTGGGAAAGTACTTGAAGAATTACACACAATGCATGCATTATTCATGCTTACTTCAGAATTTGCGTTACAAAGTAAAAAATGTGGTAAGGACACTTCTATGCATGCTCAAGGCAGGGCAGGGCAAGGAAGTGCGAATGAGAGCCTGGCTAAGAGCAAAAATAGCGCAAAAACCGCTGATAGATTAGAGTTTTGGTGGTCTGGTCGTTCGCCACGGTTCGACTTGGCATGCAAATTGCGTCAGCTTTACGCGGCGAATGGTGGAGGGATAAACAAATGTACATAATCATGTCAAATGTCAGCTGAAGCGAAATGCGGGAATACAAAACACCACCAGGGACCAGGTGGTGGACCCCCCCTCATCGTCACTCTCTGCAGTCGGGCAATTTCGATTGTCTTGTCTCGTGTTGCGGCAAATTGATGAGACCATCAAATATTGACAATTGCATATCTTATTTTGGGTGGGAAATGGAATACTTGAAACGTTTTTTTTTTTTGTCAAGGTCCAAGGAGGCTGCCTCTGCTGGTGGCATAAATCAACAGCTAAAATATCAAGTATCCTCCCCCGGCAGCAGCATTTGATTAAATTCGCTTACTCTTAAGCACTAAGTGAATATAATCTGATGGGCATCTAGGAGGTCAACAAGGATTAAAAAACTTTTTTTCGGAAATTGAATCCGCCTACACAACTTATAGTAAGTTGATGGCAAAAGTATAATTTCAACTTGTTTAGGTAGAATTCTTAACAATATTAATCTAGTCACATCCAAGTTACTTGAGGTCGGAACCGATCTAGGAATGTTTAAAATTGTAGGATTTAAGCCAACCTCTTTTAGCAAAATTGTCTTTCTACCAACCTGACCTCCAGCCGGCTAACATCCATCTAAAATTAAAACGGTCGCCAAACACAAAATTGTCAGCTTCTATGTATCTATCTCTATCTATCTATCTATACCCCCAGAGAAATGGAAAACGAATCGGCGAGAACGAATTCTTCTTGGTTTTAGTATTTTTCATCTTGGTTTTTTTAAGAAGAAATCTTCTTGGATCCAAGAAAACAATCGTTCTCGACTTCGAGCTTGACGGCGAAGGAATACGACTTAAGCGCCGCGGTAAACACCAGAGGTGTGGTGTCGTTGGCTGAGCGGTGGTGTCAGTGAGTGTTGGCTTTCGAGGTCCCGAGTTCGAGTCCCAGTAAAGGTAAGTAAAAAATAAAATGAAATAAAAAATTTTTTGAATTACACACCACCGACAGATCACGGCAACACCCCACAAAGGTCTTGGGCTCTACTCCCGGAAAATTTTGTATTTATTTAATAAAAGTTAATCAAAGCAGCTGGGGTGTTGTTCAAGCGAAGCGAAGTCTCTGCGGACTTGGACCTAGACGGAGTTGTTTGGACCTGGACGGTGGATCTGGACGGCGGACCTGGACCTGGACGGTGTGGAACTGTGGTCGGGGACCGTGGAACTGGACCTGGACGGGACGGACTTGGACAGTGGATCTGGACAGTGCGGATATGGACGGCGGACCTGGACCTCAAATTTTTTTTTAAGTTTAAAATGTTCTCAAAAACGGAACAGGAAAAACGGAACTCACATCAAGATTTTGCGTTCTCAAAAAAAAGTTCTTGATGTGAGAAATTGTTCTCGAAGTGAGAAAATTCGATCTTGATTAGTTTTTGTGACCGAATATGCTCATTTTGAGTCCAATGCTTTCGGTTTTTTCCCTCTGTGTACATTTGCTCAAACTAAAAAAAAAAAACAAAATCCGAATAAAAATGCCTTTTTATTTGGGATGAACCACAACGGCCAAGGAAAACCCCCACAAAAGGTATAGCTACACAAAATACCACTGTCAGTTCGTTTGGCCTTCGGAAATGGTGGCTTATTTCTCTTGGAAGACCCTGGAGGAACTAGGAAGGCATTCCTGATGTCATTGATTGTGTCCACTGTTCGAGCGAAACATTTGCTTCTTCTAAAATAGCGACCACATTGTTAGAAAGATTCCAAAAAACTCGTTCAGCGTTAACGCAATGGCCAACGTTTTAGTTGCATCTGAAACCATCTTTTGGGACGAATGCACTATGGCGCATAATCGCGCATTGGAAGCACTTGAAACTGTGTATAAGGTGACCAACGAAATAGCCCATAAAAAGAGGAATACGGAGCGCCCAATTAAGGACACAAATGGAAAACATCTTACCACTGGAAAGGACCAATTGACCAGATGGAGATCGCACTTTGTAGAAGTTCTTAACTGTGAGGTGCCCACGGCCGCATCTCGACTTTTTACCGAGCATACAAGCCACCACAGGTTAAGTATATCAGCACCCACTAAACCCGAAATCCTATCGGCCATCCAATCGCTGCCCAACAACAAAGCAGCAGTAGACGGCAACGGCGGAGTTCTTCAAATGCAATTGGCAACCGCGTGGAGTTACTGTACCCGTAATACAACGGGCATGGGAAACGAGGAGCTCTCCTCGGAATGGTTTGAGGGCATCCTGGTGCAAATCCCCAAAGGTGACCTGCGCGAGTGCGCAACTGGCGTGGAATCGTGGCTGCCAACTATTTCGAAGCTCATAGCAAAACAGTCTGGATCGCCTGAGAGACACCTTAAGGACACCTAGGCGAGAGCAAGCCGCACAGGCTCGTCGTACGACCACAAAAAACTTGCGCATTCTGATCGAGCAAGCACCGAACTCAACTCAGACCGCCTGGCCTTTGTGGACTTCGCTAAAGCCTTGACAGTGTGAGCAGGAGTCTAGGCACCGGGGGATTTCCCTCCGACGACATGACAGCGCCCAGTGTAAGTGCTCACGGTGGAAGCATCACAGCCTTCCAGTCCTGAGCGGGTTCGGCAGGATGCTTTGTCGCCCATTTGTTTATAATGGTCGTTGCAGACGTGTTCGCTACAATGCAACCTGCTCCCACAAAGCGGCATTGGTGTCAAGACTACAAGACTGCGGCTTCTGGACTATGCAGAGATAGTATGCCTCCTGTCAAATAGGCTAAGCGATCTGGCTAATACACTAGCCCACCTTGACACCCCTGAAATAAATCGGCAGGCCGCAAAATCAACACGAAGAAGACAAAAGCGCTCAGCATCCGTTTCGGACAATCCCAGGCTCTGGTTTTGGACGAAGAGCCAATTAAGCAAGTTGAGCAATTCAGCTACCTGGGAAGCGTAGTCGCTGTTGGTGGAGGGACGGAGCTTGATGAGGATGTGCGCCTTTAAAAGGCTAAAGGGATGCTGTCAGCTGTTTGGCGTTGCTCGACCTATCCACACTGGCTCAAAATCAGGCTCTTCAAGTCCAACGTAATGCCAGTACTCTTATACGGTTCCTCCACTTGGAAAATTACAGCTTGCATAGTGGCGAAACTCCAAACATTTGTAAACCGTTGCCTGCGACGCATTTACTGCATATTCTGGCCTGACAGAGTACGGAACTCTGAGCTACTTAAACGAGCAAATATGGAGAGTGTCGACACCATAATACGCAGGATGAAATGGAGCTCGATAGGAAATACGTTGCGAAACAGTGAGAACAACATCGCAAGAAAGGCAATGGAATGGAACCCGTCGGGCGGTCATGTGGCAGACCCAAAGAATCTTGGAGGAGTACTGACGGTAGAGAGGCGCAAAGCATCGGGAAAAGTTGGGGTAGAACTCAAAGCAACGGCTAACAAAAGAGTTCGCTGGAGGAGGGGAGTGATTGAAGCCCTATATCCCACCAGGGGATTGGAACTAGAAGAATAGAGCTATAGTGCGTCCACCTCGTTCTTGTGTCTCTTAGATTGCCAATCCTCCCCAGAGTTCAAATGCTCTACGGAGCTGTAGTGCGTCCACATAGGTCTTGTATATTGTGGATAGCCAATCCTCCCCAGAGTTCTAATACTCTACGGAGCTGTAGTGCATCCACCTAGTTCTAGTTTCTCTTGGATTGCCAATTCTCCCCAGAGTTCTAATACTCTACTGAGCAGTCGTGCCTCTTCTCATCTCTGAGTCTTAGATAACCAATCCTCCCCAGAATCGGAACACGGTACTGAGCAATCGAGCCTCCTCCGATCTCTTGGATAAGTTCGAGAGCCCACCCCGTCCAGAGTAAGATTCCCCGGAGAACTTCTCCTGCGGAACAGAATAGCCGGAACGAGCCCCAAGGAACCAAGGAACCCACCTCAGATACCCCGAGAGACCTCGTGACCCAGCATATCTAGCATAATACTTAGAATTAATATTACCACATAGAATATCCTGAAATAAAACCCAAAAGGAAACACATAGGAACCTTGGATTGTTGTTTAGGGAATTTATTTGCAGCAACCACGACTATAAGAAATTATAAACTTCTGTAACCCTGAACTCGGCGAGCACTCCCAAGGCTTGAGTTCGTTACAGTGGCGCCCGAGCAGGTTGTGGTTGCGTTAATAAGATTCCCTAAGCGTAGGTTAACAGAAAAAAACAGTAATGAGGTCGTCTACATGGATCTAGCATACGGGAATAGCGGACATAAAAGCATATGCGTCGGAAATCTGGCTTGGATCAGAGGACAGCGCGGACTTACTAGAAAGCAATTAATTTATGCAAAGACAGGATCAATCGCTAGGAGCATCACACAAGCAGAAGCAAAGCGAGAAAATCGACGCACTACATCTGCCATAGGACTGCCACGGCACATTTGAACGTGCGTTGGAGCGACTCCCAGTCACTGGGGTGGCAGTCACGCAGGTCGCGCGATTTACCTTGGGCATTGATCATCTTATATGGATACATTGAATCAGCCTTTTGAAAGCCATGGCACACTTGAGGAGGCTCGTTCCAAAAATCGTCGGTTGGAACGACTCCCAGTCCCCGGGGGCGGAAGTCAAAGGCGAGGATCAGACCCACGAGCAAAAGTCTCAGATAAAGACACGGGAAGGTCATACACAAAAAGATTTACATAAGCTCCGAACGATCCTGCAAAACGAAGGGGGAGTGTGACGCGCTTAAATCTTTATATTAACAGAATATCTAACCAGCCCTAAAGTATTAAGTATCGAAACGGTGTTCTGTACTGATTTCCCAAATTTGAAGACGTTTTCATACGTATAGAGCAGGGGTCGGCAATGTCAGCAGAGAAGTTGCCACTGGCAAATGAGAGTATATATACCTTAAACTTACACTCAAAAGTTTCTCTTCTTTGCTGTGTTTTCTTGAGCTCGACCTCTACCGACACAGCAAGCTGAAACAGAGAACAGAGAGCTATATTTAAAGCTCATTGGTCACACGTGCTCAACACTTTGACAAAATATCTCTGCTGACACACAAATTCTACTTATTCTGCTCACACCGCCGACCCTTGGTATAAATTCATCGCCCATACCAAAGTAGAATATTTATGGTTTAGAATTTGGTTCCATTGAATCTAATGTATCCTTTTTGTTAAGCATCATTGAGCCATTATTGCCTTCAATGGCCCAAAACATAGAAATGCACTTGAAAAGCTGCGCCAAAATAGTGTTTTGTGTTAGAGTTGCTGCTCTAAAAGCGCACAGTCGTGGAGGCACTTAAGCAGCTGCGAATCCTTTTTCTAACACAAAATCAAAATTCTAAACAGAAACTTAGTGGCAGCTACCTGATGTAAGGCCCAGAGTTGAGTATGTATGCACATTGTACATACGTTTAATCAAAGCAGGGAGCAGAGGGCTTTGAAAATAGGATACGAATGAACCACTTAGTGTGCCCCTTTTTGTGTCCCAATGCGGTTGCCTTTTTTGCCAGGCGTGGCACGTTTTTCCAATAAAACAACAACAACAATAAGAACAACCAGCCCAGGCAGAGCAATCCTTTAGCAACTAGTAGCAACTCCTCCTCTACGCGGAACATCGATTTTCATGTGATTTGTGTAGACGTGTTTGGGTTTTATTGATTTTCACTTGATTCTCTCCATATGCTTAAATATACTTAAGCCAAGTACGTGAGCATTTCCATCTCCAACAGCAGCAGCAGCAGCCTCAGCTTCGGCTCTAATGTCAGGATCAGGCGAGGTTATCAACATAATTTCCACCCAGAGCCACCATCGACCCCCACATGTGCCTAGTTTATGATGTAGTAGGTAGGTTTTTCTTTTCGTTTTCCTTCCCAGATGATGATGATGATGATGATGATGTTGTTGCGGCTGATGGGCGCGTGTGCGGTTTGATAAGACGATGACTCGTATGCAGCTCAATTTCAGTTGATTCGCCCTGCCAGCCCTCAGGGGTATGCTTAGTTCTGACAGTCTTAAGTTGGGCCAGCTGATAATATATGAAGATGTACTCTTTGGAAAGGGTAGCCCGTTTTTATACCCTTGCAAGACAGCGAAGTAAGGCGGCTGTTGTAACTACTGGAAGCGTTAAATATATAAGCTTATAGGTTTTCCCTAGCTACTGGGAACAGTTGCGAAGTAAGTAGGACTTAGTAAGGGATAAACAGTGAGAACAAGTAAGAGTGAGTGATCCAGTGACCCGACTACATTATACCCTTTACTTTTTATTTCGATTATTGTCATTCAATTGCGCTAATCTTTTAATAACTTTTTATAATTTTTCGGAAATTACTCTTATGTTTTAAGCCACATCTCATGTTAAAACCCTTAGATGGAGTCGAGCAGTGTTCGAACTTAAACTCTACGACAAGATTTTAGAATTGGTATAGTAAATTGCATGCTGCGAGCGAAAAAACTCGGAGTTTTTCGAAAAGTAAATAATTTAATTTTTTATCTACGATTTTTGGTAATTGCCTTGTGTACTCCTACTCCTTCAATAAAACAGTCAGTTGGCCAAGAATATCAATTCATGAATTCTACCTAAAAGAAAATTATTAGAATTTTACAAATTATACTTGGTTGTGTGCTGAAGTGAACAGATCGCGTGGCCAAAATTGATTCCAACGGAGGAAGGAAGGTGAAGGAAGAGGAGAAGGAAGAGGTCAAGGAAGAGGTCAAGGAAGAGGAAGAAGTAAGTCAAAAACCGAGAAATTCGCAAAAATTTACAGTTCTTCTGATTGCAATAAAACTGGAAGGTTTTTAAGTTGAAGAAAAATATTTGCAAAATTTTTGGGTAATTGTTTAGTAGAGCTACCCCTCACCAAAAATTCTGAAAAAAATATCCTCGATGGACCGCGAATTTACAAGAACTATGACGTCTTCAGATCGCGGGGGACTCCCGCGGTTCAATGGTAAAAATTATTTGAAAGTTGCATTTTTTTGTATAAAAAACAGATTGTTTTTTGCCTTAACTGTCATTATTTCTCAAAAATAATTTATATTTATTTGTATAGATGTGCTATTTACCGACTTTTTCTTCGTTTCCTAGTATGAAAATGGCGCTATACATTGAATGAAAGTGAAAGTGAAATAACACCCGCGGGCTTTATTTCACTATTAGGAGTGAAATAACGCCCGGGGGCGATATATCACCTGGCGTTATTTCATGCCCCCTCTTTTAAAGCCCACTGGCAACGTTTCAACGTTTCTAGGTATAAGATCAATTATTGTGATCAATAGACATGGAACCATTTAGATTATAAAGGTCTTTTAACATTTATAGAAGTAAACCTTAATGGCCATACTACTAATAGTATGTCCTAAACAATTTTTTAAAATTTATATCCTTCAATTAAGTTTGCCACACTAAGGTCATCTGGTCACTTTGACTATCAACACTTTCAGGATCGAATTAAAGTGAGTGAACTTAAAAAATTGTTTAGGACATACTATTAGTAGTATGGCCATTAAGTTTACTTCTATAAATTTTAAAAGACCTATAATCTAAATGGTTCCATGTCTATTGATCCAATAATGGATCTATACCTAGACGTGCAGCCATTAAAAATCGCGCGATTTTTAAAAAAAAAATTTTGCCAATTCAAAAAACTCGCACTTTATTTTTTGCTTCTTCTTATGAGCTCCTTTCTGGACGGTCATTATCTTCCTACACCGGAAACGTCCATTCGCTGCCGTGCACTTTGAACCGCATTTTGGACACGTTTTTGACTTTAAAATGCAGCCGTGATCTTCCACAAATTGCATTATCTCCTCATCCGACTTAGCGAAAAACTTCATTAGCGTATTTACGCAACTTGGGCAACTCATTTTTCGTCGATGTGATTGGTGGTCAGAGTTTACAACGAATATTTTGCTTACCAGAAACAATTTTTTCAATTTATAAATGACAGTTAAGGCAAAAAACAATCTGTTTTTTATACAAAAAAAATGCAACTTTCAAACAATTTTTACCATTGAACCGCGGGAGTCCCCCGCGATCTGAAGACGTCATAGTTCTTGTAAATTCGCGGTCCATCGAGGATATTTTTTTCAGAATTTTTAGTGAGGGGTAGCTCTACTAAACAATTACCAATTTTTGATATCGGTGAAACTTTGGGGATTGGTTGGACGCTTGCCCGGGAAGGTATCTAAGTGATGAAATAGGCGGGAAATGGTCAAAAAACCACGATATTTGCAACAGTTTTGATTTTGGTGAAACCTTGTGGAATGGTAGGCGTTTGCCCGGGAAGGTTTCTAAATTGAAGAAATGGGCGGAAAATGTTCCAAAGACCGCGATATTTGCAAAATTTTTGATATCGGTAAAACTTTGGGATTGGTGACGCGCAAGGTTGACGTTGATGAGACGATAAAAACCGAAATTGCTTACGCGCGGGAAGGTTTCTAAGTTGAAGAGTTATGCATTTCCTACACTGCCGTCGCAGTAGGGTATGTGGGACTCCCGTCGTATTACCCTGCAGCGCGTCCAGCCTATCTTAAGTCTTTGTTCCTTCAGAATTTTAGCTGCGTCTTCGGTAGGCAGCGTTACAAAGGCTAGCCTTTGTTCTGCGCTGTTTACTCCTATCAGGTGGATTGGAATCCCCTATTGCTACTCTGACAGCAGACACGACTTCCTCCTCCTGTGTAAGGCTGTCTAGGTCCCGTATTTCGAGTTTCGTCTGTGGCCTAAGTACCTTGACTGAAGCTCTCTCCTTGAGCGTGTCTTTGATGGCATCATATTGACTTTGGATTTTGCTCCCTTTGGTCAACTCCAGTAGCATATCCCCGGATTTGGTCTTCCTGACCGAGCGGATGGTACTGTCAGCTTCGTCTGGCTTCACGTTTTTTCGAAGGTCTCTTAGAACATCTGCGTAGCTCTTGCCTTCTGCTGGCTTAACTAGCACTACATCAGGGCGACTTCGCGTCCTAGAACACCTGGGTTTAGATAGTAAAGTAAAATGGCTTGTCTAGTTGACACAGCCCCAAAGGGCCAAAGCCGAGCTTCTCTCAATCTCTTGGCTTGTGCGCTTCTAATTTTCGCACAAGAGAAAGGGACCTACAGTTTAACGCCGAATCCGAACGGAAGCTTGGGAAGCTTTTCATGGCTAATTACTACAAAGCTGGCGCCAACAGCAGAGAGGCTGGACCGGGTGTAAAGTTTATTCAAAAAAAAACTTTTCATTAGATGTTTCGAGGCGGGATCGAACCCACGACCTCTTGCACAGCGGTTGCGCACACTAGCCGCTGAGCCGCTGAGATATATTTCTTTTTTCTTTGTTATTCCTGTTGTTGCCAGCTACAGTTGCTTTATCGCTTTTTTGTTGTGGCTTCCCTTGGAAGCCATTATTAGGTTCCTTACCCTTCACCTTCTTGACGAAACTGGTGTATCGCTTCCTTCTCTGTCTGGTTTTTTGTTAGGTAACTTATTAGGTTCCAGAACTCTCTTTTTTTTCTGCAGTTTTCCAACTCTTTCTATAGCTTCCGATTACATCGAAAAGCTCACTTAGCTCCGAAGCGCCATCTTTAACGTCCATGCTTATGTTTCTTTGCTTCAGCATAGCACGCTTATTTTTCCGAAGCACCGTTCTGCACTTTGTAAGCGATTCTTCCTCTAGAGCTTGCATCTTATATATTAGCTCCTGCCGTGGCTATGCCCTTTGATTGCCCCTTGGTATAAAACAGGGGTTTGCATTTCTGGGGGTGGATCCCCTGTGGCTAGATAGGCAGCACTGGGCGGTGGCCTAGTCTCGGGTGGTTGCGCTGCTTTCGGGGTTTCCTGAGCTGTGGGGCTCAAAGTTGCCTCTACAATTCCTGCCATTTTTTGTAATGGCGACCTCATCATTAGACTGCTTTATCCAAAAGCTTCTCTCTCTTTATTTTTTTGTGGATCAATGGTGTTCATGCTATATGGGTCCAAACTTCAAGCCGCTATCTCGTCACATATATATACAGTTGCCCAAGAAGTCCCCATGGGTCTCTTTGCGAGCAGTGAGGTTCATGCGAGGGTGGACACAAGACTTTATGGGACCTTGTGTTCAGATGGACCTCTAAACGTTGGCGGCGAATTTCGCATCCGAATGAATCGCGAACTGTATGAGCTCTATGGGGACACTGACCTAGTCAAGCGCATAAAACAACAGCGTTTGCGCTGGATAGGACATGTCACCCGTATGGATGATAACGCTCCAGCAAAGCGTGTGTACAATCGGCAGCATAAGTTGGGAGGCACTCCCCCGCCTGGTCGACCAAAGCGGAGATGGCGTGACCAGGTGCAGGGAGACATTGCGAACCTGGGAGTGTCCTTCTGGTGGAATGTCGCTCGGGACAGAGGCGAGTGGCGGGCATTAGTGGCAGCGGCTGAGACCGTAAAACGGTTGTGATGGCCAAAGAAGAAGAAGAAGAAGAAGTGTTCAGAGCCAGGACGGGCACTAAGCAGGAGTCATCTCAACTGCACCTGTATCATTGACTTAACGATAGTGTGATTCGAACGTACTTGAAAACTCGCCACGTTTTAATAGACAAGTTGCGACATAGCCCAACAGCCACACCAGGGGTCAACTGGTTACGAGGGTTAGAGCCTGTCATCAGCAGTTTCGCCTTCTCACCTTAGCAGGTACTATGCCGGATGGCATCGGTACCGGTACCCGGGGTCGCCACGTGGAGGCGGTGAGCTGCTTGGAGTCAGCCTGGATGGATCGTGCTGGACTTTGCCATACAGGCTTGACCTCCGACCCCATATTAAAGTATTGTAGATTTCTGTTTCAAGGGTATTAAATATGTAGGCATTACTTTCGATATGAGATTTTATATTATCGAAAGCATTCCTAAATTTCAGCATTTGAGCTTTTGCCAGAGCAGCAAATATGATAAATATATTGCTGAGAAAGCTCACACTGATATGATGTTCCTATAGTAGGATTTTGTAAAAAAAAATTAAAATTCAAATATTAGAAAATTAAAGAAAACATGAAAAAGCATGGCAATACCTGGCAGACAACGGAACAAGCACGACGAAAGAGAGCAACCAGAGAAAAACTGAAAAACTTACTGTTGCACATAACAAATACGCTTAAAATAGAAAGAGACAGAGGCAATTTTTGACCGATTACAACCAAACGTGCAAAAACGAGCAGCTGATTTTTACAGCTAAGAATCTTTAAATATTTTTCAGTGTTTTAAAACAAGTTTCATTGGAGGGACCCGGGGGCAACACAACTTTTAACTTAACTGAAAATTAATGTTTTGTGCTGTTAAACACGGAGAATATCGATGTAAGCACGCTTACTATTAAAAACACGTATAGCATCCAAATTAAATAAATATTATATAAACACAATCCCAATAACTTCAACTTTAATGTTCATATTGAATTCAGCTATTAAATCAGCGATGTTCAGGAAGAGTGAGTCCAAAAAGTAAGAGTGTATTGGTGTGCGATATTAAAGCGACACAGACTGAAGAAACCAAAAAGGAAAACTTCAACTTAAATCTGAAACCTTGCACAGAGGGGAAAAAACCGAGAACATTGTACTCAAAATGAGCACATTCGGTCACAAAAACTAATCATGACCGGATTTTCTCGCTTTAAGAACAATTTCTCACTTCAAGAACTTTATTTTGAGAACGCAAAATCTTGATGTGAGTTGATATGTTCGTTTTTGAGAACATTTTAAGCTCAAAATAAATTTTGAGGTCCAGGTCCACCGTCCAGGTCTGAGGTGCAGTGTCCAGATCCACCGTCCAGGTCCACTGTCCAGATCCACCTTCCTGGTCTAGGTCCACTGTCCAGATCCACCGTCCAGATCCACCGTCCAGGTCCACCGTCCCAGTCCAGATCCGCAGAGACATCGCTTGTGCAACACCTTGAATGCCTAAATATACTTTTTGGTGGGGTGGTTGAGGTGAGCTGAATTGTGCTCATTTCAAGAACATTCGGAACATTTATGCTAAAATATTTGAGAGAACATTATGTTCATATTTTAAGATGAAGAAATCTTATTTTCTGACCACATTTTTCCCTCTGTGTAGTGATGTGGTAGCTGTATTGATCCAATCTTTGATAGTGTGCAAAGTATTACAAGCGAGAGAGAGATAGAATTAGATACACATCTTTCATTCATTTGACCTCTGGCAAAAACTTTATTTTTCATACTTTTAAACTGTTTTGCGACCTTTCAGTTTGATTTGGCTTTGGTCAATGACATGATTAGATGGCCCATCGTCATCCATTGAGGAAATTGTTGCCGCCGCCCCAACATCTCATTTGACAGACTTCTGGCCCAGCGGGACGTATTTAGGTTAAAGTTGGAATATAAATCATGCATTTGATTAATTGTATGCCACTGACTTTTATCCTGCTCGACGTTGCTCCTACTGCAGGGAACCAAAGAGAACAAAATAGAAACTGGCCTTTAAAACTTTGCCATCGATGGGCCAGCCAACCCCCTGCTGCCCACTCCCCACCCACCTCGGCCCATGCCAGAACGGCAATTGTGTTGTGTAAACATTTTTTTAGCATTAACTGACATGTGTAAATCCCCACATCACTGACAGCAACAACAACAACAACAACAGCATCAGCCGGGAAACGGGCAACGGGGACAAAATGCTAAAGCTTTTCTCTAGATCCACTGGCGTCTGCCTGCAACAGCCGGGGAAGGAGCTGAAGCGGGAGCAGGAGCCACACCGGCACCCACAGTCATTTCGGCAACGAAGCAGTGACAAATAGCTAAGCGGGGATTGGAGCAGAGCAAAGGACTTGGCCACCAACACCAACGGCGCCATTTTTTATGTGTATTAAGATGAATTGTTAAAACAGTGACAGGCCTCGCTGGCAGCATTTTCCACCAGCATTTTCTTGCTGCCGCTGCTGTTGTTGTTTTTTGTTATTCCTCCACACTGAAACAGGAAGCCATGGACAATCGAGAGCTGGGGCGAAATTTTAATCCATCATTTTGTTTAGTTCTTAAAATTTTATGTTGATTATAGTTGTAAAATCCGGCAGGGGACATATAAAAGATTTGTATTTAGAGAAAAGAAATATTGCATCCAATCTTTACCCATCTCAAGTCAAATTCGCTGAGACATTGGCATGGAATTTCTAAAGCGTTTTTCAGCATTTGCACGTTGAAAAAGGTGAGATATTATGTAGGTACTGAAACTTACCTTATTTCGGACCAATTTCTCATCTTCTACATAAAGAGCTAACTGTCACATAAACTTACAAATTACAAAGCTTTCTGGATAACGCACAGTAGCAATCATGTCAAAACGTTGATGTCTAATACAAACCAATACAGACGAAGAATGAGATAGACATGGGAGCATAGCTCGCAAATAAGTGTTAACACTTTTTCAATGCGACCAGCCTCAGTGAAAAACAGAAGCAAATGCAGCACAAGCGGTCTCTCACTGAGCGGAACACTTTTTCTCGCACCTCATGTGTTTCTGTTACGTGTTTTCGGTTGAGCAAAACCAACGAGTCGGTCTGTTGTGCTTAGCTAAATCCAAAATAAAAGTGAATGTTGGCAGGCTCAAGGTTGAGATTCGATTATAGTTCAATAATCAACCAGAAAATTCAACAGAGAATACATATGAACATGAACAGTAGCTGTGCGTAGACGGCCGTTGGGCCTTCCACTCCAGTGCGTCACACCAACAGCCATTTGCAAATCATAAAACCCAGACCTGCGGATAAAGAGTTGAGAATTCCAAGTGCATAAATAATTTCTACTAGCTTTAAGCTCCGTTGTTTAAGGTAGCAGAAGGTATATGCATTGGCGTTGAAGGTTGTTCAATGTATCTCTGTTGTTTGTGGCCACTATTTTTAATTACTGAGAAATTTGTCTCAGAGTGTGCTTAAAGTGTGCCACGGTTTAATATTATTATTTTCTTTATTTAGTTTGATAAGCTAAAAATGATACAAACGCATTCAATTCACACATCCATGCGACGTTAGTTATTCAAAGATTGTTGTCAATGACACACACATACACGGGCGCAACACACAACCACGCATACATACGCAAAAGACAGTTTGAAAGTTTTCTCTCGGCAACACTGTCAGTGAAAGACATGAGAGAAACAGAAACGAAAAAAGCGGTCTTTGCTCTAAAGCGCAACAGAATTGAGCAAAAACAGAACTGGAAGCGTTTTTCGATCCCTCTTTTCGTTGTGTCCGTAACCAAACTGTTTTTCGTTGACGCGCTGAAAGTGTTGAGAGTTATTTGCAAGCTTTGCATGGGAGTAATCTAATGTTAATAAAACGCAAATCCTACACAAAAAAAAAAAAGAGGGAGCTGAAGTCGAGTGACCCTACTCCGAAATACCTTGTTCCCTTGATTTTATGTGTTTTGACAGCTGTACCCTGTATTGTTTCATGCATAACTTCGGTGTTTTTGTTCCGTTCTTAATGATCTTCCCAGAATGAATAGAATAGATATACGGCCTTTCTTGATACATATTGTCACGAGGCTCTAGCTTAAAAATTATGTCTTTGAAAGTTTTTTGCGGTTAAAAGGTGGAGGTTGAAAATTTTTCCAAATCTGAAACCAACTTAATCTGGGTATGCGTATACACCTACCTATATGCAAAATTTTGTTGCTCTATCTCTTATAGTCTCTGAGATCAACGCGTTCATATAGACAGACAGACAGTTTTTTGCTATTATAGGGGAAGGGGGATTATAGGGGACAGGGGGATTATAGGGGGAAGAGGGATTATAGGGAAAGGGGGATAAATCTTCCAAATGTAAAACAAACTTGTTATGGGTATGGTAAACACGTAGCCTCATGAAAAAAATTTGTGGCTCTTACCCTTAGGGGGGATCATGAAGTTGTGCAAAAGTATGTTTCAGGTAGAAGAAAGCATTTGCGACCCTATAAAGTATATATATTTTTGATCAGCATTAACAGCCGTCTGTCCGTATGAACGCGTCGATCTCAGTGACTATAAGAGATAGAGCCACAGATTTTTGCATGTAGGTAGGTGTATACCAGATTCAAATTGAGTTTGTTTCAGATTTAGAAATACCCCCCCACACCTACTCGGGGGTTTTTAAGGTCGCTGATTACGAAAACAATGTCGGTTTTTAAATTTTCAAAATGGCGGAACCAAATTGGCGGACGAATTTTTAAAAATCTATCTATTTGGCCTGAAACTTTTCACTCAGGGGTTTTCGGGGTCGCTGATTACGAATACAATGTCGATTTTTAAAATTTTAAAACGGCGGATCCAAAATGGCGGATAAATTTTTTAAAAATCGATCAACTACGCCTAAAACTTGTTACTCGGGGGTTTTTGGGCACGCTGGATACGAATCTGATTATATTTATTAAAAATAAGAATAGCCAACCAATATGACCTAACATGACAAAGCAAAGGTAAGACCAGAATATATCCAATCAGCCAAGGCAAGACTAAGTCATGTCCAACTAGCCATGGTAAGACTAGGATGTGTCTAACAAGCAAAGTTTAGATTAAATTACGATATTACTTTGGCTGTGGGGACATGACCTAATCTTACCTCGGTTGGTTGGACGTACCCTGGTCTTACCTTGGCTGTTTGAACATATCCTGGACTTACCTTGGCTGGTTGGACCTATTCTGGTTTAAGTCTGACCTTTGTTAACCTTTGGTATATAGGGGCTTTTTTATGTCGCCGATTTCAAATACGAAGTCAGATTTAAAAAATTTTAAATGATGAATCCAATATAATAGACTAAACTTTTGAAAAATAAATATTTTGTTGCCTGATTTGGTAACATTACCTAGTTTTGGTTAGCAAGTTTCAGGCCTAATTGATCGATTTTTAAAAAATTTATCCGCCATTTTGGATCCGCCATTTTAAAATTTTAAAAACCGACATTGTATTCGTAATCAGCGACCCCGAAAACCCCCGAGTAACAAGTTTTAGGACAATTGGATCGATTTTTAGAAAAGTCGTTCGCCATCTTGTGTCCGCCATTTTGAATTATGAAAATTTTGAAAATCTGACATCGGATTCGCAATCAGCAACCCTGAAACCCCTAACAGAATATCTCCCGGTCAAGTAAATTTTTGAATTTTTTTATACGATTTTTTGTGGAAAAAATGTTTTTTTTTTGTGTTGTTTCCTGATAGAACCGTTATGTTGGACGATATTTGTAAAACACCAAACGTTATCAAAAACTAGACTTCATAACAAAAATTTTGATGTATGATAAAGTACTTTTAACGCAAAAATAAAATGGGCAGTTGGGGTGTCTGTTTTGAAAAAGAATGCCCCAAATATTTCGTAGCGATAATGGTGAATTTTAATTTATCGATATCTTCCTGAACAGCCTTCACAAAGTTCTCAAGTTTTTCTTACTTCTGTCCTCTACAGCAATCACAACTAGAATGAGCGACGCAATTTTGTTTGCTTGCCGGCAAGGAAAATTAACTGTAAATTTGGTTGCTTGCCTGCGCTGGAAGTTTACGGTAAATTGTGTCGGTCGGCGTCAACATTTAGAAAACGCTTGCATTGCTAAGCAAAATTTAGTCGACATTCGCAAAACGCTTACAAAATCAAACATTTTGTATATAAGTGGCGCTTGCAAAAGCCTTATCTATGCAAGCTTATTTTAAGCTGGATTTGCAACGCTTGCAATAGCCCTATTCATACAATCTTACCTTAAGCTTGGTTTGCATAACGCTTGCTCAAATGATTGCTGCAGTTACATTTCCTGATTCTTGTAAAAATAAAGTGTCATTTTCTATTGCCTACTTTTGTGAGCCATTTAATAGTAAATCATTCTATATTTGGCTAAAGCTTATTTTGTGTATTTTCATGCTTATTATGAGTTTCCGATTTGCCGGTTTGTAGCATTTGTCATAAATAAAATTAGCCGGTTTTAAAAATGTTCCTTAAATAATTTCCGCAATTTCATAATTGATGAAATTTAACTCGAGAGTTTTCCTTCAACTTACTCAACCCTTATGCTTATGCTGTATGTTTCTACTCCATTTACTTGACCCACTCAAAGAGTCGATTGCATATAAGAAATGTGTGCTCAAGAGCGCCAAGCTGACTCTTTGAGCCAATTTAAGCGGACGCTCTTTGAGTGCTTACAAACAGCTGATGCCAAAGTAAATGGAGTGGCTAAACAGCAGCTGTAAACTCACTCAAGAGGCTTCGCACAGTAACAGTTCACGGCCAAGGGAAAATCCACTCCAACTGCAGAACGACCACCTCGACGTCGCGAAGTCGGCAGCGCTGCCGGCTTGGAAAATTCCTATAAAAGCCGCAGTGCACACCGCCGGCCGGATAGTAGCTTTGGAAAACTGCTCCGTCACAGAAGTTGCCGCCCGCCCCAGTTCAATAAGCTAGAGCAGAAGCAGCAGCAGCAACAGCCAGCCCCCCCACCAACATCAGCAGCAGCAGCGCCCCACCAGCTGATTTTGTAGTTGTTTCGCTCTCTCTCTCTCTTTAATGCACACTCACACAGACACACTCAAACAATCAACCACAAACACCCGCTCAGCCGCCGCAGCGACAGAAGCAGCAAAGCCAAGGCAGCAAGCAGGGCAGCAGCAGCAGTCAGTCAGCAGCCGCCGCACGCCACGCATCGTCATAAATGAAATAGCTGAGAAATTCTCTTTTGAAAACTCTTCCGCACCCACAAAAAAAAGAAAGAAAATCGAAAAAAAAGCACACAAACGCGGGGCTTGGCAACAGGAACGGACGGGGCGGCAATTTCCGTTAGAAATTTTTTAGAATGTATTAAACAAATTTAAATGTTAGAATAACAAATTTAGTTGTTGATACTTTTCCAATTATTTGTTAAACAAAAAGTCGTTAAGGAAAGTGTGCCGTATGAAAATTTGCAAAGAAAAACGGAAGAAGGAAAGGAGTCAAGAACAAATATAGCAACAACAACAACAAAATATAAATCAAATTCTTGTGATTAAAGTGCATTTCTAACACATACAAAACATACATTGCATATGCAAGTACTCAACTATCCCCATACACACCATAAGACAAAACGCAACGAACAACAAAAGCAACAACAACGGCAAAAGCAGCCACGGCAGAGGCAAATCAGAGCAGCAGAAATTCCAATTAGAAACTCCAACGGCGTCGCATCTATGAAGATGGAAGTGCTCTCAGTACAAAATCATATTCAGGGACAATTTGGTGTTAATAAAATTAAAGGTGAGTACTATATACTAAATATATAGTGAATGTGGTGAATGTGTGTGTGTGTGCGTTTATGTGAAAGTGGGGTTTAACCAGAAAACGTTCTAAGCTTTGGCCTTTCTCAAAACTTAGATTTGAAAATTCTCAAAAATTTTCAATAGATTTTCTAATAAGAAATTGGTTCTAAATTTAATTTAGGCAGCTTTTTTAACTTTCTTAAAATCGAAAAGGAAAATCGTCATGTTTAGTTGCTTCTCAGAAAACCTCGATATGGTGAAATCTAAGAAAAATCCAATATTACCCAAAATGGTGAAATCTTAAGAAAGAACTGAAAAACAAAACCTGATTGGGGACAGCCGTAAAGAAATCAGAAAATCGAGCGTTTATTTTTCTTATTTTTATTCCCATAAAATCGTCAGTGTATAATACAAGTACATATATCTTGAAATGCCGACAAAATTTATCGGGTATGTTTCACACATTTAAACGGTTATTTTACCAAAAAAAAAATGTGCATTTCGAAGTCACAGTCATATCGGCAGTTACTAAGTATAACAAAATCGGAAGAAATTTGTAAAAAATTTGAAAATTTTTATTCGCTTACCTTTGAGCCGTCGGTTTTGGTTTGTCAATCTTTCTCAATCAGGTTTACTTAACCAAGATTTGAATGCGAAATGCCAACTTTTATACGGAAATCACAGTCAAATTGTGTGAAAATTATTGCTACTGCGTTCTAATCATGAGCTAATATATTCTTAAAACGTTGACGCTTAAAATTCTAAGCATACATTTAGCAAAATCTCACATTTCGTAAAAGAAATGGAAATCAGTAGAAAAACTATTTACATTTTGGTACAGGGGTGTTCAGGAAATCTCTAAAGATTTTCGTATTAGCATTTACATTTTGAATTGAAATTGTTTGAATTTATATGTGAAGTGACATGAATTGGTTAGATTACTAGATCAGATGGAAGAACTTGATGGATTAAACTTCTTTTTGTTCTTCAATTTTCATTTACAAAGCAAGAAAAAACATTTTTTTCTAGAAGTGTGAACAATGAAAAAATTTATTTTTGGGTTAAGTACTCTTAGGGCCGATTTCACATCTTCTAGATAGCTGCTATATGTCAGATAAACTCACAATTTGCTCTGCTATATGTTAGTTTATGTGACAGATAGTGCTATGTTGAAGATGTAAAATCGGCCCTTAGTTCACAATATTCTTAAAAAGGGAAACAATAACACAGTGCTACAAATTTTACAAAAGTGCAAAAACCCGGGAAATGACTTAGCGTACGCTGTAGAGCAGGTCGCATATAACACTTCCTTATACTTGGTTTTCTGCGGGGACCCCCAAAATCTAAAGATATGGCCCAAAAACCGTTTTTTGCTCATCTTTCTCACTTAACATGAAATTACTCGCGAATGGACCATCTGATTTTCTCTAAACTTGTAAATTCCGATAGCGACGAGAAGATTCTCGTATATTATATTCAATGCATTCAAAGATATAACGCGATGGCTGATAAATGCGAGTTACAGTTCTGGTGTTTAGAAATTTTTTTTAAAATTCCTTATTAACGCCTTGCTGGTTTAACAAAATTGCTCCAAGCTATTTTTTCTTAGATTTTATTATAATAGTCCATTTAATTCTTCGTCAGACAAATGTTGTTTTAATGAATTTGGTTACCGTTTGCCGAAGTTATTTGCGTTTTTCGGATCAAACATCGGCTATCTAGTATTCTAAAAGGTAGGAGGGCCGTCCCAGAAATGACCGACTTAGCACAGTAGTGTTGGAAAATGTTCACAAAAAATATTAAAAAGGGGAAGTACCGACTATTAAAAGCTTAAGTTTGAAGTTTGGAGCCTTTACCTTGCACAGTTTTTTTTTTGTCGATTTTAATAGAGAACGCTTGTTATTGATTTGCAAACATGGACAAAATTGGTCATCGTTATGTGATACAATACTTTCATATAAAAAATCTTAGTCCAACCAATATTAAAAAGGAGCTGGATTCTACCTTACGAAATTCTGCTCCCTCGTTTACAACAATAAAATATTGGGTGGCTGAGTTTAAGCGAGGTCGTTTGAGCAGCGAAGATGAACATCGTGATGGGCGTCCAAATGAGGTGACCACTTCAGAAATGGTGGCCAAAATTAAAATATGTGTATTGAGTGACCGGCGATTGAAAGTTCGTGAGTTAGCTGAATGTGTAGGCATTTCAAAAAGTTCTGTACATCGCATATTGATCGAAAAATTGGACATGAAAAAGTTATGGGCAAGATGGGTGCCGCGTTTGCTGTTCCATCATGACAATGCGCCGGTTCACACCTTTGCCGTTGCAATGGCTAAAATTAATGAATTAAAATTTGAATTGCTACCTCACGCCCCTTATTCGCCAGACTTAGCTCCCTCTGATTATTTCTTATTTCCAAACTTGAACAAATGGCTCGGAGGAAAAAGATTTGGCAACAATGAAGAGGTGGAGTCCGAGGTTAATGCCTATTTTGAAGAGCTTCACAGTTCTTATTATAAAAAAGGTATCGAAGCTATTGAACATCGCTGAGAAAAGTTTATCGACCTAAAAGGATCCTATGTTGAAAAATAAAAAAAATAAAATGATAAATTTTTGTGCCCTCGTAGGTTGAAATTAAGGGCGATCCAAGAACAGAAATGAGTTTTACGGACTGCCTAACCTTTGAACGTTTGGAAAAAATATCTTTCCGCGTAGATTTGAAGTACCTATATAAGGCATAAAAAGATTAAAGCAAAATTCGGAACTAAATCCTTAAGATCACTATGTAAGGCTAGCGATTCGGAGGAATTATCGGCGATCCTAGAACAGAAATGAGTATTTATAATTTTTTGTTTACTCCCGAAAAAAAACTTTTCACGACGATTCATGAAAAAATCGGGTCGTTATACTTAAGGACGAGCTTTAAGTGTTAAGATCTGACAGTATTTCGGCGTTTTGGCCTTCGAAAGTTCGAAAAAATGTCATTTCCGAGCAGTTTTCAGGAAAGATCGTGATTTTCAGCGAAAACGAAAGCAGGCTGTTCTCAATTCCGAATGATATTGCTTACGTTTTACTCTTGGCAAACCAGGGGAGAATCAAGCGAAACGATGGAAAATGGAACATCGGAAACGAGAGAGACTGACTTTTTACGTTTTACTTTTCGGTTTGGCAGGCGCTGACACTAAACAAAAAATTATTTTTAATTCAGTTAAAGACTTAAATGCAATTCAAAGTACATAAATAAGTTCTACATTGATCCTAGTATAAGGGAAAATTAACTTAATGTACCTTTGGCAACTGTACGAGTGCGTAATTTTTCAATTACTTTTCATTTCACCGGCCAGCAAACATTAATTTTTAAAACGAAAAACGGTTTCGTTTTCATGTAGCGATAAACTGAATCAATTACGTTTTCGAAAAGCAGCAGTGGAAGTGGAATTGACAACATGCCTGATAATAAATTGAGAGGGAACCCGAACAGAGGTTCAGTTGGCTTCAAAAACATGAAATATACTCAACCTGCGGTTCAAAAACTCTGTGAACCACTGAATTGGGCCTAAGCTGATGCGTTGCTTTGAAAAAACCAACCAAAGGTTGCATTTAGAAGTCTGATTGTGTGGTCTAGAATAAAGTTGAAAGTATTCCAGTTGAGTTGAATCTGTTGTTCCCGAACAAGTAGACATATTTAAAAACTTTAGTAAATTTATGTTAGAAAAACAAAATTCCTAAGAATAATGTGTAAATCCTCTATCTAAATCAGAGATGGGCAACTGCCAACAACAAAATACGGCCACAAAAATCTGCTGCTCGATTAATGCCGCCCTTCTGTTTGATTTTGGTGCCCTCCGCTGATCTAAACGAAGTTAAAGGAAACTGCTTTCCGAATTTCATTTGAAATCATCCTGGTTTTTTGAATATTTTTAAAAAACCTGAATCAAATTCGCATAAAAAAAACCACTAATACACTTTGACAATAACAAAACAAAAGTTTCCAACGGTCGACATTCTTTTAATGGTTTGGTTACTATGCAGATTTTGGATATTTTCATAGACCAGACTTCAATTATTTTGGTTTTCCCTAGAGTTTAGGCTAAATAATAATCATCATTTCGAATAGTGAGTCAAATTCAGTTCATTGTGTAGATGGGTAAACATTCTTAAGAAGTCATTCCAAAAGAAAGACACATATCGTATAATTTTAATGAGCTACAAACATTTTGTGTGCGTATTTCGGTTTATGGCCCAATTTTTGATTCAATTAATTTTATAGCATGATGGGGAAACATTTCATTTGATGTTTTCAACAAATTTTCCATACATTAAAAATTCATTTGAATCTAGAATGGGGTACAATGCTGTCGATTGTAATATTTTTATTAGCAGGGCAATTAATTTTTGGTAAGGTAAATCCAATGGTTGGCCTTGCCTTAATCAGTTTAGGTTGAAATTTCATGGGTACGTACATATGTACATACATACAAATGTGTTTTCCGGTGTCAAAAAAGTGGAGAGTCCTTTAGCGGGGGTTGAAAACAAAATTTGCATGATGCATTTTGTGCACATGTACATACAAATGTATGTGTATCCTGTTGTGGTGTCTGCCGTTCGGATTATGCAACATCCTGTTAATCCTGTCACTTTAAACTTGGCCCCGACTCGAAGAAAGAGTTGTGCAAATTAGACAGGAGACCCACAGGCAGAAGTAAGGGAGCCACATACAAGCAGACATATGTATGTACATATATACAATGTCTGTAGCCAACAAAAATGTAAAATCACCCAAGCTGAGCTCCATCCATGCTGACGACCAACGATGACGACGACGACATGCAACAACATGTCGCACAGACACACACACACACACACACTCAGACTCATAACGCCCAACAATGTGTAGGCCCCCAGTTCCACTTCGCCCGCTGGCAACGTATTTGCAGTCAATTTAATTTCATGACTGACTGAGCGCATGCAATTTTATTTTCGAAGGACATGTACGACCAACCGAACCGAACCAGACCCAGAGCCCAGACCCGGGCATGCATATTCATGCATATGCTAGTCAAATGTCGAAACCCACAGACACGGCCAAAGGCAAAGCCAGAGCCAGAGCCTGGGCCTGGGCAGCTGTCCTGTGACCAGTGGCAATAATGTTGTTTAATTAATTACTTAATTTCTTTGAATAAACATTAGTTATGCCCATGTCCTGCTCCGGCTCCTACTCCTCCACCTCCATCAAAGGGTTATACAGTAGCTGATTTAAAATTTAACATCCCTTACACATGTCCGTATGTAGGCAAGCGCACACGTGTGTAGTAGCTTGCCCAAACTTTCCTAAGTGAATGACTTACAAAATTGTTTTCAAATGAATAATTTATCATTTGTTTATCGATTACTTATAAACAAACAAAAACAATTTGCATACTAGACGAGCTCAACCTTTACCTTTGAACTCATTAACTGCCCAAGAACAATATCGAACTATGCAAACTTTACTAGATTTTACTTTGCAAAACAAAATAGATTTAGGATGAGGATGGCGAATAGCTGGGATAACAGACATTAGATAGCAGATTTGTATTAAGAATGAAAAACTTTGCGCAAGTTGGGTGCCGCGGTTACTCACCATAGAACGCACGTATAACATGAGTCAATCTCTTCATACTTGAGTCAAAGGAACAGTCATTCGACTCTATTTTCGTGTAAACTTTGGGAATTGTTTGAGCAGCTGAAAACGACTAACACTTACTCATAACTTTATACAACTAATATAAATTCAAGTAAATTCTATAATTTTGGAACAGAAAGATATAATTTTATAGCGAAATGATATAGAATTTTGATATTTTTTATACAAGGCTATTATAATTTTGCCTAGAAGTTTACAAATATTTATTTTCGACCTCATAAACTATATATATTCTTGATCAGGGCGGCAAGCCCCGAGTCGATTGAGCTTTTTCCGACCGTCTGTCTGTTTCTAAGCAAATAAGTCTCTCATTTTTGAAGCTGTCGAGCTGAAGTTTTCCTTTTTACTGCACGCTTCTAATATGTCGGATCCGATCGGATCGGATGACTATATCTCATTGCTCCCATAGAAACGATCGGTCAGAAAAACAAGATTTTTTGAGAAAAACTTATTGTTTTCAATGGAAACTTGGTATCAAGTGGTTTTCAATGCTTTTTCATAATTCTACCAAGTTTGCTGAAAATCAGACAACTATTTGGTATTGCTCCCATGCACCTATATTCGGTCTGAAAAGAGGCTCTTTTTGGTTTTAATCCTATCGTCTTAAAATTTTGTTTTTGATATTCATTATATATGCTTTCACTCTATTCTAAAAAATTTTAATGAGGTAAAATTGTTTGTTTTTAGTGTTAGAGCTCCATAACTCGGCGATTATTAATATTAGAAGCTTTTAAAGGCATTTGCCAAATTTGGTCAACATAGTATGCCTATATCTTAAGACTGCCATTAGATCGATAGGTCAAAAAAATGGGTCAAATTAAACAAATATGATTTTTTCAATAGCACTCCTTCCACTAGGAAAGCTGCACTAGAAAATGCTTCTAGGCGCTCTGTTCCCACTACGAAAAGGCACTAGAAAGTGCTTCAAAGCGCTCAGTTCCCAATCTGAAAAGAGTTCTAGAAAGAGCTTTCTTCCCACTAAGAAAGGAGCACTAGAGAGCGGTTCGTTTCGGAGCGTTTTAGAGCTCTCTCTGTGAAAAGAGTTCTAGAAAGCGCTTCCTTCCCATTACGAAAGGAGCACTAGAGAGCGCTGCAGAGCGCACCGTTCCTGCTGTGAAAGGAGCTTTACAAAGCGCTTCAAAGCGCTCATTCCCCTTTGAAATCAGAATTTCGTAACGAAGACTTGCAAGGGTATTAAAACTTCAGCACAGACGAAGTTAGCTTAGCCTTCTCGTTATAAGTTTATGCACTTAAGTGGTCACTCTCAAAGCAGCGCAGTCGTGTCATACATAGTATAAGCTGCGTGTTCCGCTCTTGCATAGTTGCCGAACTAGTTGAAATGGAGAGCAAATTGAATCACTGTCGCGCTCACAAACACCAATGCAAAAATGTGATTGTGTTTTTTCCGGTCCCTGACTTAATGTTAAATTGTGCTTAGATTTTCATCCAATGGAGCTGAAAAAGGATATTATAATATCAAAAAAAGATTATTTATTAATATTTAGTTCAAATCGATCTTAATGGATCTTTTTCTGTGTATACATGTATGTATGTATGCATTATATGTAAGTACACAGAGAAAAAAAGGATCTTAAAAAATATCCATTCGATGATTTCGGTATCCATTTGGAATGGATCTTAGATGTTCATTCAACGGAGCTGAAAATCATTCAAAGAATATTAAAAAATATCCATTCCCATTTAGATCTTTTTCGATTTTTTTTCTGTGTACAAATGTATGTAATTGAGTATTTATTCAACGCATCTGATAACCAGCATGTTTTTTTTTTTCAATTTATTTCCAACTTAACTACATATGTATACAATTGTATGTACATTGTATGTACTCGAGCTTTAACATAGTCGATTGTGTATATTGAGACTCAAGGCCATGCATAATACGATCCAAGTACATATGTATGTACGTACACATATCCATAAAGCTCTCACCTCCTGTGACTGAAGGGGGAGAAAACATTACAATAACAACAGGAATGAGTGAGCAAACAGCAGCAGCCGCAACAGCAACAAAAATAATGTTTGAGGTGTGCGGTTAACTTTGGATGGGTTCTGTCTGTTAGGAGATGCTGTTATGGTTGATTTCGAATGCACAAATACAGTGGGGGGGGAGGTGTGGGTGTCGGTGGGGAAAGCATCGTCTCTGTTTCAAATTCAAATACATATGCATACAAATGCATTCAAACATATGCACATACATACATACATATGTCTGTACCTAAGTTGTAATTAAATGTGTGGTGGCTTGTTTGTGTGTTTCCTTTTGGCTTTCGCTTTTGAAACCCTTTTTTTTACGGACACTTGACAAAATCCAATAGAGCAAGAAAGAGAGACACCTCACATATGTACATACAACAAATGTGCACCCGCAAAGCCGCAAACATGTGCCGTTAATTTCTTAATTACGCGGGTGTGCGCTGCCTGCCTAACAGCGTCTCTGCGCTCTCTGTTGTCCATTCAACAACTAACATTGCCGTGTGGGAGGCCAGAGAGAGGAGCTCTTCAAAGAGTTTCCGCGCTAATTACAAGACGTTGTCGAGACAAGCCAAGTAGTTAATTTGAACATACTAACAAATGTACATACATGCATACATACATATTGTATTGTCCTCTATTCATTGTCTGTGAGTGGGTATGTTTGCATATTATAAAGCACGGCAACAGCAACAAAATTTAACTGCTTTTTATGTATGTACATATGTGTGTGTACACACTATACGCACATAAATAAACACAAAGGCAAACGGAAGACAATGGGCAAATATGGAAATTTCACACATTTCAATTTTAAAGAAGAAGCAAAACTTTTGAGTAAAGAAAATGTACAAACTAGGTTTTTGTTTTTTAGCATAATTTAACGGATTTGTTTATATGTAGTAGATGATAGCGGTTGATTTAAATTGTTAGTACGAGCAAGTTTCCAATTAATATTGTTTATTTTAAGCTAGAAATTATTGTTAAGTTTCGTCAGGAAGGGAGAGAACTGTCGAGCATTTAACGATCATTCCGGATTTCTTGAGAAAACTCACTCTGTTTTTGATCTGTTTTGGTCGTTTTTTTTTTAATTTTGTGCTGGATATGGGGTTAAGTTGGGCGCGTGTCACAAACACGCACGACTCAGCACGACGTTTTCGTTTTGCCATATCAGTTATCATGCATGCATGTGCGTGTGAGATTTTATCGACAACACAACATAAGCCGACACTGGCCGTGTTTAGCAGAAAAATCGATCGCTGAGCATGTATCAGAAAAATATACATCAAATAGTATCTGCTGAACGATGTGCTACATTTTTAGCCAAAGACACTTAAAGACGATTTCATAAAGGCGGCGCAGACATTGACTGTACTCCATGCCATCATGGAAATAGCATACAAATAGCCAAACTTAAGTTCTAATAATATTTTAGTTTATTTCTAATAATGTATAGTCCACTAAAAACTCTTTTTTAAATGAAGTGCGCAAAATGAAACAAAATATGCATGTCGGTATCGAAAAGAAGCCTATCATATTCATCAGCCTATCAATTGCAGCTGGTGGTAGCAGTATCACTTAAAAGGAGCATAACATGATACGTCAAATTGGCTATCATGATACCGTATCAGTGGCGTTCAGGGTAGATCATTATAATGTATAATTGATGAGGAAGCAAGTTGTTTTGCTGAACACAAATCTGTATGAAATTGTCAAGCCATTCTTTTTCATGTGCTTGGAAGGCAAAAAGTCAGTTTAACTTGAAACCGTCCCTTCTCAGAGTTGTGTTTTTAGCATATGTAAACAACAACAATTCTTGTTTTTTCTTCAACAAAAACTCATGCGTTCTCAAGGAAGCATTCTTGAAGGTTTCACTCCTTACCAAAAGCAAATGGAACTTTTTTCACTTCTTGGGAACTACCGTTTTGGTGAAAAAGAAGTATGAAAGATGTGCCTATTTCATGGTGTCAGGTCCGACTGGGTAGATGAATGGAAAACGATTATGGAATCATTTTGTAATACTTTTCACTTAATATTTAAAGGTTTTTAAATATAATTCGAAAAAAGACTTGAGAACTCAAGTTTTTAAATTAGAAGCTTAAGGTTAGTCAGGGGGCTTGCATTTTGAGTTAAAAATACTTTTTTTTAATGAGAACTTGTAAATACTAGACACAATTGTGGTCACTTGGGTGTAATTATAATCTTCTAAATGAATAGCTTATTTTTATATAAATTGTTTATAATATGACCAAGCCACATTATTAGTAAACATTAACAAAAAATAAAGTTCGAAAGTGGTTTTATGCCTTTGGTGGTTGATGAGCTCACCAAAAGATGATTATGACTAAGAATCAAACCTGTATTGTTGCTAATACACAGCTTTCTCAGTGTTAAATTTAACTTAAAGAACTTTTCGACTTTATATAAAAGTTATCAAATACAAATTTCTTTAGTAAGAGTCTGATTTACTCGCTAAAAGTACAGTTTCATTTTGTAGCTTGACTTTTTCGTATAGCATTTGTCCCATTCCACCCCACTGTGCGTTGCGGAGGGAGCGCAACTCAGGCGCATGGTTTCAAGTAATAAAATAACACCAAAAAGAAATAAAAACGCTGCAGTCAAGGCAGAAGAAGTGAGGAAGACGTCATATAAAAACAAGATGAAAAGCAGCGAAGGGTAAAAGGGGGCGAGGTAGTTGCTGTTTGCCACTGCACTGCAAGCCAAAAGGAAAAAGAAACTAAGAAACACAAAAAAAAAATACAAAAAATAAAACTGCTGACTAACAAACGAGCGGTGCATTGGTCGATGAGGAGGGGTTCGGGGGGTGGAAGCACTCGTCAGCTGGAAACGAAGAAGCAAAAGCGAATTACCTAATGGCCGAACGGCTGATTTTCCAGCTGTTGTTGCCAGGTGATTTCGTCTGTCCCCCCTCCCCCGTGTGGAAGCTTCTTGAGTGAGTGAGTTGGCAGGCCAGCACACTGCGCAGCCGCCAATTGAGTGAGAATGGTTGAGTGAGAGCGTGCAGACATCAGCTGTTTTTCTGGCTGCTACTTGTGCCGGCGGTCGATGAGTGTTAGCTTCCTTTGAAATTACTAAACCAAGTGAAATTCCCTCGTTTTGCAGACTGGACGAGTCCGTTAACTGCACCGGGGACAACGGGCACCACGGCGTCGCCAACAGCCACGGAGGTGAACGTGGCGGACGTGGATCTCGTGCTGGACGTGGATGTGGTCGATGGCCATCCCGCTTCAGTGCTGCACATGCGTCAGCATCAGGCACTCAACACCGGACGTTCGGCGGCGGCGGCGTCCGCTTCAATGCCCGTTCCCAAGGCAGCATCCGCCTCATCTTCGGTTGCGGCCAGTTTCGATGTGGTCCAGGGCAGTGCAGCAGCCTATCATCATGCCTATATGACCAATGTACTGGCCAGTACCCAGGCTGCCGCTGTTTGTCCACCGTCACCACCGCCTGCCGGCCACATCCCATCGCTGCCCGCTTCGCCCCTGCAATCGACGGCCGGGGCACGTTTCGGTGCCGCTGACAATTTGGATGATGTGAGCGCCATTGCTGTGCGGGAGCTGTCGCAGCAGCTGCAGACCAAACTGCGAGATGCCAAGAGTCGCCATTTGGCCTGTACCGAGGTGACACTACCCTATGATCTCACGCAGCGCATTGCTGCCGAAATTATACGCATGTCGGAGCGGGAACCGTGCGGGGAACGCGCCTGCACCATTTTCATCGAATTCGAGAGTGAGCCCAACAATGTTAGGTGAGCTATGAAAAACTTTTGTGGATCGGCCTGATCAAGCATATAGCTCATGACGATCGTCGAAACTTTACTTCGTATTTCTTAGTTTGTTTGTCTCCCGGATCCCTGTTTGTCAATCGACATTTTGATAGTTTTTATCTGTTCTTATTTGAATAACTTTTTGTTTCCATGATGATCTAAAATCGTTTTCTGTTGCTTATCCGTTTCATCGTTTATCGCGTTCTTTTTTTTTTTTAGTGAATCGCTCCAAATTTTGTTTGTTGTTTTTATCCCTGCCACTTTTGGCTTAATCAACATCATTAGTATGCTCCCTTAAATAAGGTCCCATATCTTAAAATCTCTTTTGTTTTCAATAAGGTTACTTTCCCTCTTTTTTAAAGCTCGTTCAAATCTTCAGTATCTTTCGATATCGAAAACACTAAAATGTCCATTTCGAAATATCTTTCAAACACTCCCCACTGATTTTCTTTTTTCACCAACGTTTCAACGCAAAATTTCATCTGAAGCTACACCTTTTCTCCTCTATTTCACAAAATGTTTACAACGTTTTCGTATTTGGTCTCTAATCCAATTAAATTATTCAACAGCTGTATATATCAGTTATTAGTTAATACCAAAAAAATTTTTCTCATTTGGGTAATTTTTTGGTCTTCGTTCTTGTTAACACTCTAAACTGTCCTTAGGCCAAGGACACTCTTATTTTTCTTTCTCCTTCATATACTTAACCATTCCTTCACCCTTCATTCACACCCCCCTTTCATCATCCCTGCTACATACTCTTACCGCACAAACGTGCCCCGTTACGTCTTTTCCTTCTTCCATACAACACGCCCCACCAAACATAATAACGGTTGTAATGCCCGGCACTGGCCGTCTACCCGTACAAAAACCATATCCTTACTTCCTTACACCCAACCTACCCCTCTTATATCGCACTTATTCTTTCTTTTGAGCTAATTTCGCTTTGCTTAAAAAAACCCACCCTTAAAATTGTCATCTATAAAAGCCTCCAAAATCATTATAAAACTTAGCAAATTTTGCCAATTTTTGTACCGTTCGACCTCCAATTTTCAATCACGTTCCTCTTTCGTTTGAAGGGCTGTGCCATTTCGGTTTTTCGTTGCATTCTTAAAACGCCGTCTAATTTTATCATGACCTCTTCTTGGTAACGTAGCAATTGTCAAACTGTAAATGTTTATCGCTTTGTACAAATCGCATATAAAGTTTTCACTAATCAAAAACAACTTACGTTTCAAATGGAAAATCAGAAAATCTGTTGCTGAGCTGTCAAATGGAATGACCGCCTACTGCGCCACGTGTTGAACTGTAATTTATTTGAACTGAAGAAACAAAATGTGCGCCTATTCAGATGCCTATCTTTTTATTTTAAACTAAATATTGATTCAAAGAAATAGAGAAAGGACAAAAAACAGTTTCAGTTTTGTTACTGATTAGAATCTTACGCTTATGAAACTTTGGTCTATATCTTACAAATATTTGTAAACTTTATTCATAATTTTGAATCTTCTATTGCAGACGCATTGCCTCATTCAAGGTTGATCCGGATACGGTATCCATTTTCGAATTGTATTTGACTTTGAAACAGGACAAAAGTGGCTGGACCTCGCTGCTCCCACAGTTTATCAAGTATGTTTGAAGTGTACCCAAATTAAACCCCCCCACTTATTGATTATTCTTCCCTTTGACAGAAATCTTACTCGTAGCAATACCATCATCATTAGTCCCGATTTCACCTTGACCAAGAATAAGCTCTACTCATCCGAGTGAGCAACTTTCCTGAACAGCAAGTGGACGCGCTACTCAAAACTTAATCCCTCCGAACAGCAGCAGCAGTAAGTAGCAGCCGTCGGCCGTCAACAACAACAACAACAACAACAACAACAACAAAATAGAGGCAAACTTTGGACCACAAATCAATTAATCCTGCAAATAACAAATCAACTCAAAAACACAAAACAAAAACAATTATTTTGAAACAAATCAACTGCAGTTGCAGGCAACTCAAAACTCTTATTGGACTGACTTTTTGGCTTACACAAAAACAAAAGTAACTTTTTGAACTTCACTCAGTGAACTCCCCCAGAAAAACACAGAGAAAGAGAAAGAACGGAAGAGAAAGAGTATTAGCTATGGATGGTAACATCAACCAACATTAACCCAGTAGTTTGAGATACATGTCTATACATATAAATGTTTTTCTTCAACAACTAATTAGGCTAAAAAACAAACAAATTTATCTAAGGAGAGAATGATCAGTAAAAAGCAAAAAAGAAAAGAAAGAAGTTTAAGAAGAGCGAAAATATAAAAACAAAGTTGATGTGATATTATATAATAATTATGAGATATGGAATATTGATAAATGCATACAAAAACACACACGCAAACACACACACACACACAGCCAAGTATCTAATTTAAATTTTGAAATTGATTTTTTTTTGTTTGATTTTCGGTTTTGCAAAGTTTTAAACTTTGTTGGCCACAAAAAGGCTAAATCTCTTAACATACAACAAAAAAAAGAAGAAAAATCTTTAACCTTGTTATAAAAAAAAGGGTGTCCTTAAAGGGAAGCAGAAAGTTAGTTAGATTTTCAATTGATTTTTCATTAGAATCTTCTTAAAGAACATTAGAAGCCTACTGATGAGAGGACTGAGCGGCTCCTTTCCAGGCCACCAGCTCATTTGTGGTAGAATGTCTAAACATAACTTCATGATCTCGTTCTTTTTCTTAATAATTTCGGATTCAAAATAAATCTATAAGATCTTTTCCTTCCACAAAATCTGAAACTCGCTTAAAACTTTGTAGCAAATTGTACAAAGATCCAATAAATAAAGAACCAAGGTTCAAACCAAAAGCGGTTCGCGTACCGAAACTTAGTTCGAGCTATTCATCCCACCTTTCATATGAATTTGTAAATTTTAATTAGAAAACCAAACGGTTATATGATTTATTCTTTACATACACGAAATTTTCAGATTTTTTCTACTTTTCAAGGGTTTGCCCGTTGAGAAATCTTCATACAGCAGCTTCAATACCTTGGGACACTCTATATGTACACCTTAAACCATAACAAATGAAGAAATAATTGTAAAATTTAATGTGTTTCTAATTGTAAGATTTTATGATTAAAAAAAAAAACAAAATCCGAACAAATTTCGATGTGCGTTGTAGCAGCTGTGTGTTTCAAACTGTAGAATTTAGTTAAGAAAAACAACAACAACAAAACACGAAATGACAGACAAAACAAAATTTATAAATTGTTTATACAACAATTCAAAACAAAACAAAAACAAAACAAAAAAATGGGAAACTTTCGGAAAAATATAAAGTCATCTGTGTTAATAAATTTTAAAACATAATTTTTAGCCTAGAATAACAAAAGAGAAATCACAAATTAATGTTAAAAAAAACTAAATACAACATTTCTATCCACACACAAACAAACAAACACACACACACACATACAAGCAAGAATTTATTTATTAAATTTCTCTCCCCTCCCCTCCACACTCCCCCCTCAAAGATCTCGAATCACGAAATACGTATTCAAAACTGGCTTTATTCTCATTTAAAATATGTATTAGCCATGGCAACTCAAGTACACACACACACACACATTAACACACACACACACACATACTCAAGTGTAAATAGGGCCACCGTAGCAGCAGCAGCAATAAACAACAACAAAAAATATTTAAAAATATATATATGTACGAGTATATGTAACTATTCGATTAACAATTCAACTCAATGTGAACATAATTGAAGCAAGTGAAAAATAGAACCATGAATGTGATCTATTTAATAAACAAAAACAAAAACGCAAGAAAAAGCATCTAAAATCTACCACGAAAACAAAACGTAAATGCATATACATACATTTCTTTCATTCAAACACGCAAAAAAACAAAACAAACAAAAACAAAACAAAAAGTATTACCTAAATATTTGTAAACATTTTTAATTTGTAGCAATTTTTTTCAAATATACTTTGCCACTTTCGCATTCAAAACGAAAAAAAAAAACAAAGAGAAATATTTCAATTTTTATTTTAAGGGCAGGTACAAACATAGAAAGTGAATCGCTTAGTCAAAAATGAATCTCCTGTTTTAAGTTTCTGAAAAAAGTCAAAGTGAGTGTTAGCAGGCTCAAGGTCAAGGGTTGACTATAGTTCAATAATCAACCAGAAAATTCAACAGAGAATACATTTGAACATGAACAGTAGCTGTTGAGGTGTAGATGGCCGTTTCGGCTACCGCCATGGCAAGGCTTTTGTCAGTACAATTTCAGTTCAGCCGGCGATAACGAGTTGAGAATTCCAAGTGCACAAATAGCACGAAATTTCAACTAGCTTAAAGCTTCGCTGTTTAAGGTAGCTGAGGGTATATGCATTGGTATTGAAGAAAGTTTAAACTTCCAAATGTAGAACTGAAAAAATGTTCGATAACAAGCCTTAAAACATTCAATCAAGGCTGCCAAAATCTAAAGTTCTTCAGAAAATTTGAGCCGTCTTTAAGAATATTAAACACAGCAGAAGGCCAAATGAGAAATGAGTAAACATGTTTGAACACTTTACTAAAGAGTAAAGCTTACGGAAAAGCGACTGCAGAAAACCAAAAGCTATATGTAAATCTGTTAAATTTCGACCCCGCTTCCCATTGCAATGAATTAAAGTTACGATTTTTGGTTCAAAATAAACTTGATATTCCCCAGATTCGATTGAAGTTGAAATCAGCTAAAATTGTATTGATAAACGTCTTAAATTCTAAATTCAGAAAAAATCTACACAGCTTGTCGATCCATCGAATAATTTTTAATATTGTCTTAGATCGATGAACCATTTTCCTTCCATTTTGAGTCAATTTAATCAAATCGTAAACACATTCTCGGAATTTTTTTTGGATTGAGAAAGATGCGTCTAAATTATCAAGCTATTTGAAATGTCAATCAATAGTAAGTAGAATGGACTATTGCTTCGATATATTGTACGATTTCTTTATTGTGATTTTCTTTTCTTAACAAATTTTTAAGTTTTTGGTTCAAACAGATAATGTCCGCTTAAGTTTAGGTTTGTGATCCGGTTTGAGGGTCTTGAAACACCTTAACCAAACCAGTTATTTACCGGTATTTAGCTCTGGTTTTGTATACTTTTCTTAACTGTTTTAGACGTTGTTCTTATAACAAAATTGCAAAACTTAAGAAGTTGAACAGCTGACGCCAATAGCTGGAGAAGGTAAGGTTAAATGAGGGAGTTGTACTCACGACCACATTTTACCTCTTCTACCTAGTTTTTTTACAGCTGCACTCTCCTCTTCATTTTCACAATAATTTTTTGATTTAAAACCGACTTTTAGACCCAAATTTCACCTGGGAGTTTTGGTACCTTAAGTGTATCACAAATAAATGGATTAAGTGACGGAAATCTTGTTAAAAGTTCAAGTAAGAATAGACTCAGCGGAAATATACAGGCCTGTGCCCGTTTCCGAGTAAAACGATTGCCATTCCGAATTGTTTTCATTTTGGTGTTCCCGTTTTCGAGTGAAATTGAAATCGATTGTCTTTTCGAATGAATGCTCGAATCGTTTTCGAATTTTAATTCATGCGCCGATGCGTAATTGCGAGCAGCTCGCTTTCATTTCGATCGATCTTTCGTTCGCTTACACGCAATTGCCGAGGTACAAGCATAAAAAAATTATTTTGAATAAAATTGTACGCACGATATATCAATGAATACTTCAAAATCTCTACAATATTAGACTTGTTCAGTAAAAGCATTTGCTAGATGAAAAGAATAACCGTTGCCAAAAAAATGGTCATTTACTTTTCATTCCACCGACTCTTAGGCAAAACTTTTGAAACCGAGTAACTTGATCGTTTTCGGATACGGGAACAGCTATAAATTCCGATTCCGCATGATTTGATCGGAAACGAGAACAGGCCCGTATGACTTTTTATACCCGTTACTCGAAGAGTAATAAGTATACCCAAAATGTGGAGCATGTCGCTCTTTGATAAAACAACAATCTTACAAGAAGAGAACAACTATAGGAAACGCTTTACTCTTGAAATGTTACATATAATTGACACACCAACGGATAATAGACTTAACTACAAAACGGACACTGACAACTGTGCTCATCTTTACAGACATCTCTTAAAGAAATAACAACTCTGTACTGAACTCCACGTCAAGCGGTACAGACGTGTTATAAATTGTATGTAAAATGTTCACGGTTTTTTTTTATATGTATTAAACAATTGGTAAATTGTTTTGTAGTGTCCTTAAAGACGGAGGCCGACGCATCCGAAATATATTGGAAATAAAACCGAAGTTTAATTTTGTGTTTTCATTCTTGACCTAGAGCCGGAAAAACATCAACTAAATTCAAAAAATTTGAGCAACACTTCTACTATTATCTGATCTGTTTTGGGCGACTGACAACTATTAAGCTTAATGGAATCATGGGGAAGCAATAAAACATCTAGAAAAACGTTCAGAGCAACATATGGAATCTCCACCCATAATAGCCTCTGTTTTTAAAGATTCTCGACTCCAAAGCTTATTAAATGATATACAAAACAAGAGCTTAACATTACTTAACATTACAACTTTTAATGCGTCTGCGTGACGCCGCGTGCCATAAAATAACTCCTGGGAGCAATCGGAGCAAAAAGAGCAAGGCCGTGCCCACCGATGGTGTAAAGCCATGGGCTGAATCAAGGTTCAAACCAAAACCTTCTTCCAAAAACCTTGAACCTCAAGTTTCCGAACCTTAACCATTGTTAAATTGTGGTTCGAACCCGCGAACGAGATTCCGAAAAATTTGTTTGGGTTTGCAGCCCTGTTAAATAGTTTTAATATAATCTTTATAAATGGTTTTTAGAAATGTATTTTAATTGACATGAAAATCTTCTGTTCTTAAAAAAAATTAATTAATCTGCGTTTTGGTTTCTTATGCAACGTTTTTTAACTAAACAGACAGCAAAAATAATTGCAATTCATAGGCACTTTTTATACTCTGTACCAGAGGTACACAGAGTATATTAAGTTTGTGCAGTTTGTGTCTGTCCGTATGAACAAGCAGATCTCAGAGATGGTAAGAGATATAGGTTTGACATGTATGGAACATTTGTTTCTTATGCTTGCAGGCAGATCAAGTTTATTTTCAATTTTGGCCACGCCCCCTCACGCCCCCGCAATATCGAAAAAAGTCATATCTCCCACAGTTTAATAGATAAAAGGTTCGAACCTTCTGGGCATATTTAGTATTCAGGATTCTTTATCGATCGGATGATATTCGAGTTATAAGAAAAACAAACAATTATGGGCAGCACCGGTCGCAACGGTGATGCGCAGCACTTCACAGGTATAGAGAAGGTTTTAGTCGGGCTTGACCGACTATCTTTCTTGTTTAAAGAAAAAACGTGCAATAAAAATATCAAAATGAGAAAAATGGTGTTTGGTTGTGCGTTCAAACATCTTGAAATGGGCCATGAATAAATGTAAGATTGGCTTACTTAAGCTTAATTTAATTGTTTCCCTGGAAAAAAATGATAAATTTGACAAGGTCTCGGTGGAATTTTCGGTGAAAGTGCTCATATTCCAAAATTCAAACCTTGTAGTCGGTCTCACAGTAAGATTTATTATGTGTGATCAAAGGCCTACAAACAATGGGCGCATTCTGCAGATAAATTCGATTTTCGATTTGTGATTTATGATTGTTTATTTCACCTGCTAAATAAAGTGATTGCCGATTGCGATTGGTAAATTTACCAGTCATGATTGTAGAAAAGCAAGCGAACAAGAAGTATGAAATGCTGTATTTTTGCGACCTAATTTGATTTTAGTCAAAGTGGTTGTTAGCAGGCTCAAGGTCGAGGATTGATTATAATTCAATTATCAACAGAAAATTCAACTGAGAATACATATAAACATGAACAGCAGGAGCAGCTGTGGTTGTGTAGATTGTCGTTTCGACTGCTTCCATGACTAAGCCTTCGTCAGTACACTTTCAATTGCTGTCACACTATCAAGTCATTTGAAATTGCCTATTTAACCAACTAAACCGGAGAATTAAAACTTGAACCTTTTTAGTTATTAAGCTCCATGTGTAGGTTAGTCGAAAGGCCTTTGTATGGGTATTGAAAGTTTTTCAATGTATCTCTGTTGTTGTGGCCACTGTTTTTGAATTACTGAGAACCTCGTCTCAGAGTGTGCTTAAAATGTGCCACTATTTTCTTTTATTTTTTAAAGGGTATGCTCCCTTTTTGTATAAATACCAAGGTATTTTTGTTGTTTGTTGAATAGGAAAACGTTAAGGTTTTATAACAAACATCACGGGGAGCCAATTCCGTTTTTGTATCTGAATATGGGTTTTTGAGACCTGATTTGATTTTAGTCAAAGTGGTTGTTAGCAGGCTCAAGGTCTAGGATTGATTATAACTAAAAATGCAACAGAGAATACATATGTATGAACATGAACAACAGCCCTCTAGTACGGCTGGGGTCAGTCACAGTATTTGCGTCAACCCAGCGTTGCTCTGTGTACGGTGATGCGTCGTGACGACAACGATTGAGGCCTATGTCGCTTTTCTGCATGGCATTTCGTCTATCGAGCGTCGCTCATTTCGGTTCCTGCATGGCATTTCGTCGACCTAGCGTGCCTGGAGAGTCGTTAACGTATAGAGCGGACATCGCCTTGCAAAATACGTCAGTCGAACACATTGTAAGGGGTATAAGGGATTGTCGACGACAGTCACAAAATCGTCGATGGAACGTTGATACAGCGTTGGTCAGCAGTACTTGAGGGTATTGAAGTTTATTTGTGTATTGGTTGTTTTTTTGATAAAAAAGTACAAAACCCACAAAATATCAATTAATGCCAATCAGTAATCGTAAATCGGAACTATCTGCCGAATGCGCCCAATGATACTTTTAAGATCATTATACAAATGAATTATCTTTCTATTACAATTGGGTAAATCATGAAAGCAACCAAGGTCCGAAACAAATCCTTCGGAATCCTGGAATTTCCGAACATTACATTCGATTTTGAATGCAACTTATTGATCCAAAATCGAATTTTTTTGATCCAAGTTTGAATTTTGTATTTCCAATTTCTTGATCCAAGAATTTCTTGAACCTGCTTGATCTTTTTCTCTCATTATTTAGTTAACTTTCCTCACCCCAAGCCAAATTGGGAACGATTTCAGCTAGACTTCAATTATGAAAAAATTCTTCACAATTCAAAAACGAATAAATTTTATCTACTTTATTGAGTGTACTTACACCCAAAAATAAGTAGTCATCAAAATGACACTATTTTGTTATCAGTTTGAAACTATTGAGTATAAAATTCTCTTCAATACTCCAAGTATCAAGTTGATATTTTCGAAAGTATTAAAATGATATTTCGAACTAATATCAGGCTGCCACTATTTTGTATTAATTTTTTAGTATCAATATGATACTAACAATTATCATTTTGATATTTTGACTGTCAAAGCTTTGGTATCATTTTGATACTAGCTTTTCTCAATTTGACACTTTTTCTTATCAAGCTTAAAGTCCCAATTTAGTTATAAGCAAACTGCCCTTATAACTAAAACTTAAACATTAAAAACTGATTTATTTTATTCTGTATTCTTACAAAATGTATTTTATGATTATGGGAAACATTGTACTCTCACATTTCAACGCGTATGTTATTCAAATACAGAAGTCACTGTAAGGAAGTGCATCAAGCGAACCCTATTGACATAACAGTCTGCTCTTCTGATTTGGTGCTGCCCCAACTATAATAGCATGATCATCCCAGGTCGAGAACTTCTTTAGTAATGGTTCTGAAACGCCAGCGTATGCGAACCATGCCTCAACTGGAGCCTACTTTGATTATCTCATCTTGGATAGAGCAGAAACAGTGTGGAGTACGTCCTCTGTAAAAAAGTTATATTTGATATTTACAAATGTGTGCAAGGAACGATGTACACATGTTTAGCTACTCACCTTTAACATATAGAGCATGTGATCCATATTGAAATACAGCAGTCTAGTCTTCAGCACGTCGTCTGGAGGGCTGTTTTACATAGCTTTTACATTAAGCAAATTACTGATGTGTTTGCACTAAAATCAAAACAATTAATGTCAATCGTCAAGCGCCTACTGGTCCACCAGCTAGGCTGCTTCGTTTTACATACTAGCAAAACATTTCGAATTTTCGAACATTCATAAAAATGTGTTTGTTTCAAATTGATACTTTTGCGTATCAAATTAATAACAAAAATGTCATTTTGATACTCTCTAGGATTATATTGATACTAAAAAAACGATACTGGCTTTTGTTTCAATTTGAGACAACGTGTATCAAATTGATATTGATACCAATTTTTTTGAGTGTACTTGTAAAGAAGCTAAATGTAGCATATCTGGTGTGGATTAAACAATTGGACAACTAAACTAGCTAGTTTTAATGTTATAGGTATGTTTATAAGACTTTCCTTAGTTCATGGTTTTTTTTTTTGCCAAAAACTACATCTGAAATCAATGCGGTCTAATATTGTGACCGAAACAAGTTCGTTAAATCTTTCGAAAAAAAAAATAAAGAAAGGTTTCCCCCCTGAATTACAAATCATGTGTCGAATTTTATATATTACTCTGCTATTGAAATTCGTAGAATTTATTCTTTTCTGGGTTTACTTTTCTATAACTCTGTTCAAGTTTCAAGTTTGTCTTAAAAACTCCTTGACTTAGGGCAAATGGGTGTTGCCTGTAGCCAAATATCAAAAAAATCTTTGCGAAAAAGATTCTTAAAGTTCCCGATTTGGCATTAGCTCAGATTTCAGAATGTTCTTCCACATATGTAGATACTTCTAAAGCATTTTGTAAAAGTGACCGAAAGTCGTTGTACCAGAAAAGAACTTTAGTTCAGAGTTTGAGTTTTTCGATTCGAGCGATTCACTTTTTGTTAAATATACCCGACCTTACACAGTCCTCTCTTGGCCAGGCTTTATAATGTAGCAACGCAACGCTTTTGATGTTGTTTGAAAAATAGAATTTTTGAGTTTTATTTATGTGAGCTTCTCTAACGCATAATTACACATACATACATACAAATACATATATATATATATATTTTTTGACATATGTAGAAGCAATTTTTTTTTTGGAAACTCTTCATTTTGTTGTCTACTCATATGGATGGTTGGGTGTGAAATGTATAAAGCGACATGAATCTTAGACACGTCCAGTGGCTCCTCAAAGTATTTTGTAAACAATAATGATAATACACAGAAAGAAAAAAGAACAAAGTAAGGTGAGAACAACAAAGTATCAAGCGCATAAGCAAAAACAAAATAATAAATATTTATAAATAGAAAATAGATATTGTAGAATTTTTACATATTATATACATACATATATATATATGAAAATCGATATATATATACATATATTATTCATGTATTACTACTATGTGTGTGTGTTTAAGGGAACCAATTACAACAACAACAAAAAGCATTCAGAAAATCAAATTGCGAATCAATTAACATAACGCCTCAAGTGAAAACGAAAGCAAATAACTCTCTAACTACATACAAATACATATATTGAATATTACGTTAAAATATGAAGCACAGCACCCCCCCACTTGCCACACATCAGTCACACACGGTTAGATATTTTGGAACGATTATCCCACCACAAAAGATTTCATTTCCGTTCGCTTCAATCATCAACAGCTGTGCGCCAACGATTATCAATTGGGGATACAAAGTTAGGAAGGATCATCTCTGTTTGCCGATTTGCTTATAACTCCTAGAGTATGTAAATTTCATTTTGTTTCTGTTCTTAGGTGATTCTATGTTGTAGTTATGTGACACAATTTCCATAAGTTAAAGAAAATGCCACCACTAGGCAGGTCTCTACTGAAGAATACAAAGCAAACAAACAATATATATACACATATACAATACCAATCTCTATATAAAATGATGATTATGAATGTATGTAAAAACAAAAACAAAACAAAACAAATTTAAATTTTAGTAGCGCTTAACAAATTCTAGCAATTTAACAAATTTTAATTAATCAAATTAAACAAAATGCAACAAATTGCAATTTAATTTTTCTCTGTGTAAAAGTTGAGTAAACAAAAACAAAACAAATAAAAAACATAAAAAAAATTGAATAAAAAATACAATAAATTTTTTAAATGTGACAAATACTGGAGTTTTTTTATATTTCCGTGGGACATTTATATGGGGTTCATTTGTCCGTGGGACAAAATTGGATGACTATAGCATATAAATCCCATACGAAAGATCGGTCGAAAAACTAGTTCTTGTGAGAAAAACTTTTTTGTTTTTAATGGAAACGTCCCTTACGTTAGCATATATTTATTTTTTATACTTTTACACAATTCTATAAAGTTTTGTCAAAATCGGATGACTATAGCATGTATCTGCAGTATGAATGATCGGTCGAAAAAGAAGTTCTTGTGTGAAAAGCTTTTTTGTTTTAAATGGAGCCATCTGGTCAGCCTATCATTGAGCACACCCATTAGAATCTTTGCCGCACAATTAATGAACGAATTCCTCTATAATTTGATGCGGAGTTTATATCGCCTTTTTTATAGATAGGGAATATGATGCTGTTTGAGAAAGCGGAGTCTATGCTTTCCCTATCATACATCTATATATTAATACGCTAAAAAGCTTTCATACGAATGTACGGCCAGCGATAATTGATACATACATGTATCAATTATCGCTGGTACGGCACCCTTTTTAGCATAGTAAAACAAATTCAATTAACCCAAGATTTATACCATACGTTCGTATGACCCTGCCATTGCAAAAAAAAAAAAAATTAATTGCAATTATTTATTGTTTTAGATCGAATTAAAAGTTGTACTAACACAGACACACTTTACACAGATAGGTGAGCAGACCAACGCATAGTTTTTGTTTCAAACAACAACAGCAACAGGCCACCACTCACTGTGTGCTTTGCTCAGTTGTATTTTGAGCTTTGTAAACAGAGAGTGTGGCTCCCTGTGAAGAGACGATCAACGGGAAGAAAAGCTTCTACGCATATTTTGTTTTGGTTATAAGCAGATTTAAAGTTTCTGGTCTGACTGAAATCCAATTGACAAGAAATTTTTTTGCGAGGCAAGTGCTGCTAAAAAATTGTATTTTGGAGCGTAAACAAGAACTAATATTCTTAAAAAATTTGTTATAATGTTAATTGTATTCCAATTATTTATTGTTTTATAGCGAATCAAAGATACTTACGGTGACATGCAGATGGCATTAAATTCAATTGACTAAACAAATTAGTGCGAAAATAGTCAGTATTGTTCGGGAAATTCGATGAGATGACAGGAATGGTACTTCATAAGGAAATATACAATTCGATAGCGAATTTACTAACCAAATTTAAATACACCAAACACAATTGGACTCTGTGCAGTGATCTTGAGATCGAATCGGTATTATATCGAATCGGAAATACATCGAATCTATGGATTTAACGCCTGTGGTAGGGTCAGCCACTATCACTGCGCTACAAAATCTCTTCAAAAAAACGTATATATTTTGTCTTTCCACACTTTCTTTGGAGCCATCCTCAAGCAACATTTCCCAGGCTGTCGGCTTCAAAAATAAAGAAATGCATTGAAAATTGCTTTAAGACTTACACTTTACCAAAACTTTAACAAAAGATCAAGGAAAGAACGAAACGATGTTTATAGCTTTCTGGGAAGTATAAAAAAGACCAAACTATGCCAAGTTTGTTAACCAAATGTTGGCTGACTGTTCAAAATTGGAATATATGCTAATCAGGTTTTCCAGGGTTTCAAACCGATTGAGATATAATTATTTTTGGACCAAAAACTATGCAAATATGAGACTTTTTTAACATATTCAGGCCTGATCCGAATTCCGAACGTTTTCAAAAAGTAAAAACGAAACGAAAACGAACGTTTTACTATTTGCTGTTCCCAATCCCGAACGATATGGTCACAGCTGGCTGGTTGGCCTGCGCACGTGCTTGTGTATATCGTCAGCAGACAGAGTTGTCATCATCTCGCTAATTTAAATCTATAATGCTCTTACTTACTCTTTAAATCCATTTATTTTTACTTAAGCCAATATTTAAATATTTCATTTGAATATGTCATATCAAATATGGTTAAACATAGCTAAGTGAAATAGAAAAAGTGCAGTCCGATTAAAAAAATTCATATGCAGCAACCCTAGCAGCCGCCGATTCAAGGTCTCAATCGACTTAAAAGTAAAGTGGAATTCAGAACAGCTCGGTTTGGTCACGGCCGCTCGGTTTTGTTTTTCATGCAATATTTTATAGAAGTTTATACAAAAATTCTGTAAAATTATACTTAAACTTAAAACAGTTTAAGTTATGATCGTTTAACATCATCTTAAAAAAGTTTAACTAATTTCGATTTTTTAGTTTATCATATTGGGAAAGTAGTTTTATGCTTTAATTTGCAATTACTTTTAATTCCGCTGACTCTACAGCGCACGTTTTGAAAACGACAATTCTTGTCGATTCGCGGAATTCGGAACAGCAATCAACTCGATTTGCGGCAATTCCACTCGTTTTCGGAATTCGGAACTGGCCCGATTATTTTAGACTTAAAAGTGTACATCCTTTAATGTTAAGTGTTAATTTGTTCGATGGTCGAATTTCGACCACAGGGCGAGCCTAGTATTATTTAAAATGCGAGCCAGTTCTTCGAGGAGTTCTGCATCATTTTCTGGATCTCCTCAACTATTATCCAATTGTCCAGTAGTGGTGACTCCAACAACTTCCTTGAAGTAACTTTTGAAATCCTCAGCTGCCACATTTGTTCCAACTCTGAAGCAAGTTCTTTTGAGCTCTCGTGCCAATTGCCACCATTCCTTACTGTCTTTGATTTGGTCAAGTTTAATTTCGAGGCCTTCCTGATACCGTGTTTTTTTCTCATCACATATATACTTATAGAACTGTCTCTCCTTTAGATATAGTACGCGAAGTGACTCGTCAGCGGATTTTCGACATCTGTTAAGTTCTTCAAACACCATTTTTCTTGCTTTAAGCCACTCCTTGACAAAACCATTTTTCTTTGCTTTGGAATGGCTTTACATGGTTGCTTTTACGGGGCAGGGCTTCCTCGATTACCTTTTGCACGTCTAGTAACTGAAGTTCCCTTTTTTTCTTGTCACATCTTACGCAAATGCAATTGTACTGCATGCAATTTTGTGGATTAGGCTGAAGTTTTGGTAAAAGTTTTAGGCTTTTCTCTCTAGTTGAGCTTTTCACCCCCAAAAACAGTCGAATGGGTAAGTGGTCTGACCATGCTTTTTCGACCACTTCGAAATCCTCAACACGCTTTAACAGGCTATAGGCTATCGCCACTATATCGTTTGTAGAACTGCCCACAGTGCTTATGAATATGTAACTGCCATCTTTATCTCTCTTGGTGATACCATTAAACACAACAAGTCCATTGTCTGCATAGAAGCTCATAAATTTTCTTCCTTTGTTGTTCTCCACTTTGTCCAATGACTTTCTTGCCTCTACGTTTTAAATGCACGATGGCCTTCAAAAATGTACATGTTAGTTGTATGTATTGATTTGGTTAACGATGATCTGTTAACTTAGGCTAAATTTATATAAACATAGTACGAAAAGTAATTGGATTACAAGTTGGATGATTCAAAATTATGGTAAATTTTATTTAATATAAACATAAGTGACTTTTCAAATGAAAAAATAGGGAGAAAGTTAACTTCGGTTTTGTATACCCTTGCAGCTTTCATTGAATAACAAAAAAGGGTTTTCTAACTTTACTTTTCTATGGGATCTATACTATAAAGATTTCTGATTTCGACCAAACTTGGTGAAATCTTAGAAAAGCATAATTACGAAATTTGGAGGCGATCCCACTTAAAACAAAAAAGTTGTTCTCACAAGAGCTTCTTTTTCGACCGATCATTCATACTGCATTCATCATCCGATTTTGATAAAACTTTGTAGAAATGTGTTAAAGTATATAAAATAAGAATATCCCAATAAAAAGTACGTTTTCATTAAAAGCAAAAAAGTTTTTCTCACTAGAACTAGTTTTTCGACCGATCGTTCCTATGGCAGCTATATGCTATAGTCATCCGATTTCGACCAAAATTTGTAGAATTGTGTAAAAATATATAAGATAAATGTATGCCAATGATAAGGACGTTTTCATTAAAAACAAAAAAGTTTTTCTCACTAGAACTTCTTTTTCGGCCGATCGTTCCTATGGGAGCTATATGTTATAGTCATCCGTTTTCGACCAAACATTGTAGAATTGTGTAAATGTATATAGAATAAGTGTATGCCAATGGTACGGACGTTTTCATTAAAATCAAAAAAGTTTTTCTCACAAGAACTAGTTTTTCGACCGATCGTTCCTATGGGAGCTATATGTTATAGTCATCCGATTTCGACCAAACACTGTAGAATTGTGTAAAAGTTTATAAAATCAGTGTATGCCAATGGTAAGGACGTTTTCATTAAAAACAAAAAAGTTTTTCTCACTAGAGCCAGTTTTTTGACCGTTCGTTCCTATGGCAGCTATATGCTAAAGTCATCCGATTTCGACCAAACTTAGTGAAATCATGGGAAAGGATAGTAAACTAAGAATTACGAACTTTGGAGGCGTTTCCATTAAAAACAAAAAAGTTTTTTTCACCAAGACTAGTTTTTCGACCGATCGTTCCTATGACAGCTATATGCTATAGTCATCCGATCCGGCCGGTTCCGACAAATGTGCAGCGTATATATACTAAAAGACTTCTTGCAAAGTTTGGTGAGCATAGCTTTAAAACTGACGGAGGAGATAACATAGAAACAGACGGACAGACGGACAACTCAGCTCGTCGTGCTGATCAAGATAATATATACTTTATGTGGTCGGAGATGCTTCCTTTAATGCGTTACAAATATCCGCACAATTTTATAATACCCACTGCAAGGGTATAAAAATGAAGTGCAGGGAATTATAATTAGAGCACAAGACCCGAAAAAATTCATGTAGGGCGTAGTTGGACCTGCAGACTGACAAGCGTAGTGGCCGAAAAGTGCGAGTAAACCTCGAAGGAACTGATAAGTTTATTGAAGAGAGAAGTGCTCGAGAATCAACCAATCCGAGAAGAAGCTTGTGCACAAATAGAACACCATTGCATATTCTGCGGTGATGCAAAGATTGAAGATCGATTAATTTTAACCTTGATCGATATGAAGGTAAAAGCACCGATAATTGAAACATATCAATTTTGCGTGTATTTTGCTGGTACGACCTAACGTCGCCACTCAATCGTTATCAGTATAGCGAAGTTGTTATAAAGCCCCGACCTACGTCTCCAATGGTTAAGACCAACGCGCACTACTAGTTTACGCGAGAACGAATGTATAAATTATCGCTGGTAAAAGCCTGCTAGAGTCCCAATTCAGATTGCGAAGAGCGAAAATTAACAATTGTTTCTGAACGGATTCGATAAGCGATTGCTATTCTTTGTACAGTATTCCAAAATAGGTCGTATGTACAAAGTTTTCGTTGTATAGGGGTCGTCAAACTCTTTAGACCAGCGTTTAATAAATGCCAATACTCCTTTGGCTTTATTTACTGTGACGGCGATGTGAGTGTTAAAACACAAATTGTGGTCAAACAGTATACCAAGATCGTTTACATGAGATATTCGGTCTAAGACTTGATTTCCTATTGAATATGATACAATATGGGGAGAGCTACGGTAAAAAGTCATCATTTGGTATTTAGAATGGTTAAGGAAAAAAGGTTATTCAAACACCAATTCTGAAGTAGGTGTAGGTGAGTATGCAAGAGCCACTCCGAGTATGGAATGCCGATTTTAACGTCATTTGCGTACCTAAATACTGTTGAGGTCGTTTACAAAAAGTACAAAAAGCAACGGAGCTAGATGACTGCCCTGCGGGACACCTGAAGTCACATTATTAAACAGCACTCGTTGAGTTCGATTATAAGTGGATATGAAGAGCATGATTAACAGAATCGAAGCCCTTACTAAAATTAGTAAAGACAACATCGGTTTGAGAGCCAGACTGAAAACTACGATTTATCAGTGATGAAAACTCGAGAAGATTCGTCGTTGTCGATCGACGTTTAACAAAGCCATGCTGCGAAGGAGATATGAGGTTGCTACAGAGATGCTGCAACTGCAAGGTGATCAACTCCTCGAACAATTTTGGAATGGCAGAAAGCTTAGCAATGTAACTTTACTATCGTAAAACCTTCCTGACCTGACATGACCTTCGCTCTTAAGAGCGAACCCTTGCCTACCCTTTCACATCTTATTTTCCAAATCACTGAGCAGTCTAAATTTCCTTCTACTTGAAAGAATCTTTTATTATATCCCTTACACAAAAGGGGTCACGGTCTGATATTTCTAACTACAGGGGTATTGCGACTCTCTGCTATACCTAACTCTTTGAACTTATAACCATCAGTTCAACACTCATTTTCCCGTTATCTCACCGAATCAGATGTTTGTCAAAAATAGATCTTACTACAACTTACTTGATTTACTTCTACAGTAATTCAGGCTTTACTCGGAGAACTGTGTTATTTTACTGATTTTAGTAAGGCTTTTGACAGGTTCTCATTGTCTTAGCGAATTGCGTTTGTTGGGATTTCCGTTGAGTCTTCTTAGTTGGATCTCATCTTATCTTCAGTCTGAACTCAGAAGTTGTTTTAAAGTTGACCCTTATCAGTATCTGACCTCCTTCCTCAGCACCATCTGACCTCTTCTCTTCGTCTTTTATTAACGACCGCCTCGTTTAAATCTCGTCACTATGTACGGTGACTTAAAGATCTTCCTGAGCCTAATTCGCCCAATGATTCTGCTTTCTTCAGTTGATTTGAATTCCATACTTGTGGTGCTCTACATTTGTTGACTTAAACCGGACAGTATCTGACGTTTATCGTAGACCCCCTGTTTGTTAAAACTTTTGATCTATCATTGACATCGATCTTTCATGATCTACCCTTGTCTAATTACATGGCACCACACTGAACTCACTTGAATAAAGCCGGTTTGTAGTTTTATTAAGCGCTGGTTTAAGAGTTTAATGATCCCTACACGACTAGCTTTATATACATCCCTAGTAGACCTACTTAGAATTTGGGTCGTGTATTTGGAACCCCCAATCAACCCTCTGTAAGCGCATTGAATCCGTCCAGAAGCAGTTCCTTTTGTTTGCCCTCGCAACTGATGGGACCCACAGAGGCTCCCCCTTTTATCCAGACTAAAGCTTTTAGACTTACCACTCTGAACATAGACACTTTTTAAATGTTTCTACACAACAGTAACTTGACGATTCCACTTGTTGAGCTATTCCCATCAAGACGAACGACAACCTTACCTGGCCTCTTCTTATAGCCCGTCGCGATTCTTTAGTTAAAAAGATCTTTCCTTCTCAATACCCGAGCCTCGCCACTCTACAACGCCCTTCTTAGCTTTCTTTTGACTCCCTTCGCACCACGCGAGCAGGCGCTGGTCATTGGATCAATAAAGTACCCCAACGCAGAACGTTCAATTTAACTTTGTTTTCCTTTTCACCATTTTCATTTTATTATGTACTGTGTCTAGAAGACGTTGTTGCAATTAAAAAAAATAAATAAATAAATAAAAAATAAAAAGGACGTTTTCATTAAAAGAAAAAAGTTTTCCTCACTAGAACTAGTTTTTCAACCGATCGTTCCTATGGCAGCTATATGCTATAGTCATCCGATTTTGATAAAACTTTGTAGAAATATGTTAAAGTATATAAAATAAGAATATGCCAATAAAAAGGACGTTTTCATTAAAAACAAAAAAGTTTTTCTCACTAGAACTAGTTTTTCGACCGATCGTTCCTATGGGAGCTATATGCTATAGTCATCTGATTTCGACCAAATCTTTGTAGAATTGTGTAAAAGTATATAAAATAAGTGTATGCCAATGATAAGGACGTTTTCATTAAAAACAAAAAAGTTTTTCTCACTAGAACTAGATTTTCGACCGATCGTTCCTATGGCGGCTATAGGCTATAGTCATCCGATTTTGACCAAACGTTGTGAAATCATGGGAAGGGATAGTAAACTAAGAAATACGTACTTTGGAGGCGTCTCCATTAAAAACAAAAAAGTTTTTCTCTTTAAGACTAGTTTTTCAACCGATCGTTCCTATGGCAGCTATATGCTATAGTTATCCGATCCAGCCGGTTCCGACAAATGTGCAGCGTATTTGTACCAAAAGATTTCGTGCAAAGTTTGGTGAGGATAGCTTTTAAACTGACGGAGGAGATAGCATAGAAACAGACGGTGCTGATCAAGAATATATATACTTTATGTGGTCGGAGATCTTCTAAGCGTTACAAACATCCGGACAATTTTATAATGGTATAAAAAATGATAAATTTTTGTGTTTCAGTTGTTAGTTCGGCTATTTCTGGGACCGCCCTCGTAGTATTCATTTTAGGTTCACAGTGCAAGCACACGAAATGCTGTTGAAAACCACTCCAAACACAAGTCTCTGTTGTGTCGATCTCTTATCATCTTTATGCCGGTCTCTGGCTATCCAGTTCATTTGTGTGTACTCGACAAACACACACAACCGCACACACACAAAAATCACCTTCCAGTCGCATACGTACATAAGAATTGGTTCGTTTCATTTGACTGACTGGCTCTCAATTTAGTTATCAACTGACCGCGCACAATGAAGCAACACATTTCAATTTGGATCGCATGTTTGGCACTTAGTGTCTATACTACACAGGGCCAGGTGCCGGGTCCACGCACGCGTTATGAACCAAACTGGTCCAGCCTGGATCAAAGACCCCTGCCCAGATGGTATGATGAGGCAAAGGTCGGTATCTTTTTGCACTGGGGAGTGTACTCGGTGCCCAGTTTTGGCACTGAATGGTTTTGGACTGATTGGATAAGTAAGATTTAAATGAAATGTTGTAGCAGAAATAGTTACGAACTGGAAATTTGCAGATAATCTCAATCCGGAGTATTCAAGTTTTATGCAGCGCAATTACAAGCCCGGATTTACTTATCAGGAATTCGCAAAGGAATTCACCGCGGAGCTATTCAATGCCACGCAGTGGGCGTTGCTCTTTCGAGATAGTGGAGCCAGGTATATATAGTATATATCGAGATGAAAACTGTGTTTGAAGTAAGCGTTTTAACAGATATGTGGTGCTGACCAGCAAACATCATGACGGTTATACATTGTGGCCCTCCAAGCAAAGCTTCGGTTGGAATTCTATGGATGTGGGTCCCAAGCGAGATATTATAAGTAAGTTCAGTATTTTTTGGCTTCAACCACTACTCTTCGCTTTCCCTTACAGAGGAGCTAGCGGCCGCCGTGCGTAGTGTTTCCAGTATGAAGTTTGGTCTCTACTATTCACTCTTTGAGTGGTTCAATCGTTTATGGATGGATGATAAATTGCATTTGCTCTTGCAGCAGAACTATGTCAATCAAAAGGTTCGTCCCGAGCAAATGGATCTGGTGAAGCAGTATTTACCCGATATCATTTGGTCTGATGGCGATTGGGAAGCGCCTGCCAAGTATTGGAAATCGCAAGAGTTTATTGCTTGGCTTTACAATGACAGTCCCGTGAGGGATACGGTGGTGACCAATGATCGTTGGGGTATTGGTACTTCTTGTAGGCATGGTGACTTCTATAACTGTGCCGATCGCTTCAATCCCGGTGTTTTACAAGCACACAAATGGGAGAATGCTTTCACCCTGGATCGCACTAGCTGGGGTCAGCGATTCGATAGCAGTCTCAAGGACTTTATGAGCACCAAGGAGATCATCAAAGGTGGGTCCTAATAGTATATACCAGTTTTACCCAGATAAACCAATGCATTCTTCTAGAAATCGTTTCAACGGTCAGCTGCAATGGCAATGTTTTGATTAATGTGGGTCCCACCAAGTATGGCACCATATTGCCCATTTTCGAGGAACGCTTACGCGACATGGGTCGCTGGCTCAAGATCAATGGCGAGGGCATTTATGGCAGTGTTCCTTGGATCTATCAGAATGATACTATTACGCCAAATGTCTGGTATACGCAACAGCAACAGGCGGCCAATGGCAGCATTACCATCTACGCTTTTGTGCTGGATTATCCCTATGATAACAATGAGTTAGACATTTATCCTTTAGGCAAGGATATCAGCATTTTAAATAATGTCATGTTAATTGGTCTGGATATGGGCACTAAGGGAGATGTTTTGAATAAGGAGACTACCCAAGTCATTATGCTGGGCATGGAGGATACCAAAATAGAGGTAAGCATTAATTGAATGGAATACTTGACTTGCTTTTACTTTTTATAACGAACCTTTACTTCGTTTTAGTGGACATCCGATCGAAACAAACTTCATATAATTTTTCCACCCAAACATCATATAGACAAACGTGGATTGGATTATGCCTGGACTTTTAAGATTACCATTGGATAAGTTTTAAAATACTTTATATTTGAGATTCACTCAAAAATATTATATGTGCACTTTGGTTTTTGATTTTTCCTTTTACCCTAGCATAGGGTAATATAGTTTTGCCCAGTCGAAATCCGGATGACTATATCTTACAGCTGAGATAGGAACTATTTGTGGGAAAATGCATCTTGGAAGAGCAAAATTAGTTCGTCTTACGTGTTAGCGTTTCTTAGCAAGGACATTATTAATTTCCAAAAAATTATATAAAATCTGATTATTTCGAACATGGGACTTCTAGGATCCTCCTAAGAGTTACATTGGAGCAAAATTCATGGTCCAACCGTTCGCTCATCGACCAAAGACATCCTGGAACTGCTGGATCTTAGCAGGGAGTAGAGTACCGTTCCGAGAACACTACCCTGAGGTACACCCGCTACCTCAAATCAACTCAACCATAAGCAATAGATATTACTTTGCAGTGAGAAGGGTCTTCATCTTAAAAAGTTTGGTAGCAGTCGGGCTTTGTAGGATCCTTGCCCTTATTGAGAACCAACACGACAACCGCACACTTCCCTGGTGAAGGAAAGTATTTAAATCGTGTCAATGCGTTTCAAAGTGCCCGCACAGAGAGAAAAAAATCAAGTATTCCGTACTTGAACGCAGTATTTCCGAACTTAATAGTCAACTGTGTCTTAAATTAGTACCAGAGATCTACACTAGTGCACCGCAACAGCAAGTGCACTGCATAAGTACTTGATAATTTCGCACTCGGATATCCCGACTTCTCCAACAAAATGTATACAGTTTTATTTCTACTCGCGGCATATTTGCGTCTCGCATTTAAGTGCCGAAAACACTCGCTTAGCGTATTGGAAATATTCATACAAACAGGGAATCCTTAAATTGGAGTGTGCAATTATCCACCAACAATTCAAGCAACGCATTTTCCATCTATCGCTTTCTTACTTAAAGCGCGGTGTCCACTCGACGCGGAATATTACGCACAAAATAGACGATGTTTAAATATGCTGTTGTGGTTTGTAGGTTGTGCCCGCGAATCAATGGGTCTGGATTCCGTCAAAGAAGGTTAATCCAAACAAACGCCACCTGCGCTTTGCAGATGGCATTTTGGTGTGGCACCGGTTGCTGTCCTTCAGCGCTACCCAGGCAGCCTTGCATTCCATCACTTGAAATATATAAATTTAATTAGAAATAAAGTTTCAACATGAATCGGCATGACTTACCACTTTTGTCAAGCTTCCCACACGCTCTTATCTTTCACTGCGTTAATTTAATTAAGTTTATCAGCATTTGAAAATGCCTGTAAATCGTCGCTTTTTGGCGCTCATTTTGACAATGTTTTTGCTTTTTACTTACAATTCCGTGCGAAATATCAGTTCGATTTGTTCTCTCATAATTTCGCGCGAAATGAGGCGTTAACAGCACTTTACTCGCTACGTAATTGGTAACAGAACGTAGTGGCAATACGTTATCTTTTTCGTGCCGAGTGGAAACTTTTTACGGAATCGCGACAAGGAAAATTTACGCAGCAGATGGTTTTATATGCAGTTTTTCATTTCTCGGCCATTTCGCTCCGAGTGGACACCGCGCTTAAGTATTTTTTTTACTCTTGTGGAATTTTTTTTTACTGGTGACCTTGATTGTCTGGTATCTGATATGTCTTCGGCTTCTGTTCGTTTCCTTCACTTCTCGTCAAATTCATCCCTGCTTTGACGTCGACGTCAGCAGAACCGAATTCTGTGTGTATTGTTTTTGCAATTTTTTTGAACGCCCACTGAAAAAAGGTATAAAGAAGTTAGCATACCCTTTAAAATTGAGCAAGCATTTAACCAATGTTTTTTATGAAAATATTTTAGAATTTTAAAATAAGGGCCTTGGGCACGTCGTTCGTGGTAAAGACTTACACAGGTTTATTATTCCTTTACTATACCACAAGCAATATTTTTTGTATGGATGTTTAATAAATTTATTCATATACTTAAGTCGAATATGCCTTTCCCTACCCTGAGTAGGCAAACGTGACGCGTGCTTTAGAAACCAACAAATGCGAAGAGCAATACTCAAGTAATAATTAAGTATTGCTAGAAAGTGTGCTTAAAACACCGAGTTTTTTTGCGTATTCCTTTTTGCTGTCTGAGTAAAATTGGTATGTAACCTGCAAAGTTTGATGAGGGACTGACGGAGGAGAAAGTATAGAAACAGACGGACAGGCCACCGAGGTATTCCCGATTATAATATGGGCTGTCTCTACCTTTTTCCGGCTACTTATCAGCACCGCCTCGGTCTTCTGCGGTGCCAGCTCTAGCCCTACAGATAACAGCCATGCCTCGATCTGCGCTATTGACTGGTTGCATAGCGACTCTGCCTGTGCTAGCTCCTTTGCGACAACCACCACCGCCACGTCATCCGAAAATATTACAACCTGGACTCCTGGGGGGTGAGATAGTCTAAGTTCCCCCTCGTACATATCATTCCATAATAGTGGCCCAAGTACGGAACCTCCAGTTACCTGATACGACTCCGTGCCAGCACTAGTGTCGTATTTCAGCACCCTGTTGCTGAGGTAGCTTCTAATAATGAGAAGCAGATATGCGATGCTTCGCCTGGTGGTTTGCCTGGCTTTGGGAGCAGGACCAACTTTTGTATCTTATCAGCACCGCCTCGGAAATATACCCTCGCGGAGACATTGGCTGTATAGATCCGCGAACTCATCTGGCTGGAGGGTCAGCGCAAGTCGGAGGGCTCTATTAGGGATCGAGTCTGGACCTGGAGCCTTGCTTACTATGATATTCCGCGCTGCTTGTAAGATCTCCTCTGCTGACACTTCCTCGATGGTCGTGTTAGGCGCAGACTCCGTTGCGGCTATCATTAGCTCTTTCTGTGCGGAAACAGCTCCTCGACTATGTACTTCACGAGTAAGGGGTCACTCGGCTGAGGCACCATCCGCGCATTTATTTTTTTGACCACGATTTTATACGCGATTCCCCATGGGTCGTGTTCTGCCGAGTCGCAGAGTTCAAGAAAACAGTTCCGCTTGCTCTCCTTGATAGCAGTCTTGAGATCTCGCCTGCATCTACGGAATGTTTCTTGGCATTCGCAGAAGGCCGAACTTCCGCGTGAGCGTTGATACATTCTTCTGGAATGGTTGCAGGCGCGCCTGGCCTCTGCAATTTGGTCATTCCACCAATAGACGGGTTCGTGGTGCCTTCCATACGGTTTGCGAATGGCCATGCTGGCGTCGCATGCCACCTCCAGTTGGTTCATGACGCTTCCTGCCACACATTCCGCGCTTCCCGAGGCAGTCAAGTTTTCCAGCGGGATGCCGGATTAATGTGCCTTCTCATTGCCACGCCGACAGTGAAGCGAATTGCAAAGTGGTCACTTGCTGTGTACTCGCAGCTTATTCTCCAGCTAGCAGTAGGGAAGAGTCTACTGCTGACGAACGTAAGGTCCACCACGGATCCAGTGCCCGCTCTGCTGAAAGTGTGCTGATTGCCCTAGTTCAGCAAACCAATTTCTAGATTGGTGAAGGCCTCTATCAAGATCCTGCCTCTCGCGTTGGTGCAAGTGCTGCCCCAGTCCTCGGCCCACGCGTTGAAGTCGCCAGCGATGATCATCGGGCTTCTACCCCTAGCGTCTGCAATTAAAGCGTCAAGGGTTGCAGAGAAGTCTGTCGTGCTTTGACTGGGGGCGAGGTATACGCTATAAACCCACATGTCACCAAATTTTGCACGGACGAAGCCGTATTCCGCACGCACATTAGAGAGTTGTGCTGCGACTACACCACAAAGCCAAATAGCTTTCTTTCCTGTGCTGTCCACGGCCCACTTGCTGCTGTCGCCAACTTTGTACGGTACGCTGAGTATCGCAAGATCTGCGGGCAGATCTTGCGCAGCGATACAGTGATTCAAGTTAAGTTAAATCAACTTCTTGTTTGGGCTGTCTAGGTGCTCCGTTGCGACGAGTTAGTGTGCACGTTCGGCTGCCCGTACAGTGATTCACATTCTGGATGCCCTTGATGCTACAAAGGTAGCATATGTTAGATGTGTGTGTGTATGTATGTGTATGAAAACCCAAGAAGTCAAGGGGACAGGGTATTTTGTAGTCGGGGCACTCGACTACAGCTCCCTTTCTTGTTCAT